>LBNU01019324.1:4067-23073 GCA_014162995.1 Artemisia annua
GTGGTTTGATTGTTCCTTCCTTTATCTTTTGCATACTTACATTCATATTGTCGTGATATAACGTCAAATCTAAATCTTGTTTACACGAAAGTTTCAATAAGATTTTAATAAGATAATTAACGATAAAAAGAGGTAAACTATTCAACCCCCCTTCTAGTTTTCCACATCATTTTTTCATTACTTATTAGAAGATGTTTATGTGATAGTAGGTGAATAAGTAGAATAATGAGTATGCTGATATAACATTTCTGAAGCATCTATTAAAACGACTAATTTTCTCATATTCACGGCTAGAAAAATTGACATGTAACTGTAGATCTATAAGTAGAATGGTAGAGACATTCATATTCAAAAGAATTGTTTTAGATGAAAAAAGAACGTATGCTAAGTTATCAAGATTTTTTAATAAGTAAAAGTAATAATATAATAAGTAAATATTATAATAAGTAAATATTATCAGTCTAATATTGAAAGAAAACATTTTAGTTTAAACTAGTTTTCTTTTTTAGTAATTTTTTTCCCTTCTTTAATGATACTCGAGAACATAATCTTTTTTGTTTCACTTTATTTTCTTTACTTTCATTTCTTAATTAATAATCGAAAACAAAGTCTTACTACATTTTTTTTCCTAAAAATAATGTAATGGCATAAACCAAAAACCTCAAAGATGTATTGTCCTAGTAAAATGTTACCCTGGTCCGTGACTTAATTCCATCAACCAAATCAGTGATAAATGAAAGGAAATCGTGACTTAAGAAAATGACGTTTGAGAGTTTCAATTAATGATTTTGATTACCTTATACTGTTAGAATAGAATTAAGATTAAAGGTTACTCACCCATTCATGCCTGCTTCGCGCAAAACTAGTAGCACCGGTAGCACCGGTAGTACGAGTATGGGCGTGTTCAAGTCGAGCTTTCTTCCCACATGATGAGAGTTTCTAAAATTAAGTAATGTCATGTATCCTATAGCTGTCTTGAATAAATGATCCAAAATGGTCAAAAGTGCTCTCATTTTCTCAGCAAATTAACTATTAACTCAAGCCCAATAAGTATAAAATGAAACAAAACCATATGGTATTCATGACCACAAGTCTAGGAAAAGATTAATACCTTTGCTATTGGCTTTCGAAGATGAGTTTTATACATTTGCCATTGATGGTCTTGGAAGTTTTCTGGTGGTTCGAGTAAATCCAATGCTGCCAAAAGCTCATCTTCCGTATAATCGTTCAAACATGATATTTTTTTCGAAAAAATTGTTCAAACACTCAATACTAGCTAATACTATACTATTCAAAACTAAAAAAAAAGTCATAGTAAATCCTTATCACATGCAGGTAAATTCTTCCTAAGAAATAATTAGGCACCAAATTACCAAAGATGAATCCATCATGTATCATATCTAATTAATTCAAATTTAATTAAAGAAACATAAAACAACAAGAACTAATCAGTACAGTCAACAACCAAATGATCATGAAAAATGAGGCAAAGTGTCACCAAAAAGTTTTGCAAATAGCCTAGATAATACATCAAACTACAATAACAGAACAATAAAGCTAAAAAGCTCGCGACAACTACTCAAGGAGCACAGAAACAATATTTATCCCTAAAACAAACAAACAAAAGGCGCAACACCAATACCTCTCACAAGTCAATTGCTACTAAACTAATTCCTAGCAATCCAGTTAACAACATGAAATTTCATAAACCATAAATCCATAATAAAGCTACAAGTATAACTAGCATATCCCAAAAACAGAAGGCGCAACACCAATACGTCTCACAAGCCTCTTATATCCTCTTTACCAATAAGCTTCAATTCATGTATAACTAATCAGCTATTAAACCATTACAAATTTATTGCAAAAAATCACTAAAACGCTTCTCAACAACTAAAACGCGTATAAATGGACTGAAACTCAAAAAATCACTAAAACGCTTCTCAACAACTAAAACGCGTATAAATGGACTGAAACTCAAAAAATCACTAAAACGCTTCTCAACAACTAAAACGCGTATAAAAACAGAAGACACAATACCAATACCTCTCCTTAGCTGCTGCAAATGGACTGCTTTAACCCAAACTTCTGTTCCAAATGGACCGAACCTCAAACAATAGCTTGAATAGAATTCCACAAGCTAATTTTACCCCTAGCTTCTGCAACTGATTTTACCCTAGCTTATGAAACTCAAACTCAACTGATTCGAATCGCTCAACTGGTTTAACTGATTTAATGATTTGAATAGAATTTAACGATTTAGGGTTTATATCGATCTCATATTTATAACGAATTGGGGTGATTGAATTTGGGGATTTATAGAATTTAACGAATTGGGGATTTCGTATTGGAGCAAATTCTGTTTATGATGAATGGAGAATGGAGCTGATGAATTGGGGGATTTATGTTTTCAATATAAAAGAGTTTAAAAAAAAGTACACTGTGTTATTTTTTTTATATATATAAAAGAATTTGTACACGCTTTTAATAGTGTAATTTTTTTTCCTTTTATATTTTCTTTTTCTTTTTTTATATAAAAAAATGTATTTAATTTGTACACGCTTTTAAGTGTCTACTGATATTTTATACACATATAAAATTGTGGATATTTTGTACACGCTTATTTTAGTGTAAAAGAACAAACTAAAACTTCACCATTTTCAAAGCGTGAAGAAATAACCGTGAACAATTAACCCTTTTTTTGTAGTGATATGACACTACCTTTAAGTACTCCGTAATATTTAATTGCGACAACTTAATTAACTAAATTAACGAGTTTCGAGTGTCAACGCATCTTTCATAGGATGCTATTTTGTAAAAAAAAAAAANTCGTTAATCGCTACACTTTGTAGCTTGTTTTACGTCTGAGAACTATGTTTTAGAAGCCGGGAATGGAATATATAATTATTTACCATTAGATGCTAATAATTGTTCAGCGGCAATCGGAGAATATTTTGCATTGTTGCTGTTGCTCAATATCGAAATATACGTTGCCGAAGATGCTCGGAGCTAGGGGTGCCCGCGGGTGCACATGCACCCTATGAATTTTTTCGGTATAGTGTTAATTATTGAAAAAATCATCGATTTTTTCTAAATGTATCTTAAATGCACCCGGTGCATAAAAATGTGTCTCTAGTATTATTTAGTTGGTATACTTACAGATTAAAAATCGTCGTTTTAATCCACTTTTTAACTTACTATATTACGGTTCAAAAAAAAATTGTGTACCCAGTCATATTTGTTTCTGGCTCCGTCCCTGTTGACGTTATAACCACAAGTTGACTATCATATATATTTTTTTTTTTATCGTGAACAAAGTCTTGTATAGAAATCAAAGGCGGTGTCATGATTTTTAGTTAAGGAGGGCCGGTCGTTCTTAACGCAAAAAGTCATAGTGATAGATATCGCTTCAAAAATTAAGATTTTGTGGAAGTAAGGAATAGAATGTTTAAAGCAGGAAATACATGAAGTTATGGAATCAGCTTATTCACCAGCTGCAACAGAACAACAATGACTAAGTGAAATTTGTGTTTAAATCAAAGGCACCAAATGCAAAAAGAGTTGAAACTATAACAGAAGAAGTAAATGTTAATAGTAATGAACCTAAGAAGAACCCAAGGGAAATAAGAAACTATGGTCCTTCAAGCTTAGAGAAAACATGGAATGGTAGTAAAGATAATGTGCAGGAGTTTAGGACGAGTGCTAACAAGTATGCAGTCTTAACTGCTGATACAGAAGAAGAGATTAGAAATGATCCTAGTCTTGATAAAAGGAAATTAGTAGATGAATTTGTTAACAAAAGTTGCAACCCACTTGTGAGGAAACAAATGATTGGACTTATGACATGATCAATTATTTTAGGTATCAATGGGAAGCAGTGATAGCTGATGAAGTGCATGGGAATGATGATGGATTACTCCATGACTGAGAAGGATGGTGTGTGATTTTTTTGTTTAAAATGGAGTTCAAAATTGCATCTTGGAATATCAGGCGAATGAATGCAGAATAAAAACAGAAAGAAATAAGGAAGTTTATTGAAGAAGAAACAGTGAATGTTTGTGCTATTTTAGAAACCCATATGAAGACAAAGAGCATTTCTAAAGTGAGTAAGTGGACATATATGTCTTTTAAATAACGCAAACACATAAAAAAAAATAGCAGAGTTTTGGAAAATTACTGGTATTAGTGATCGATCACATAGGAAATGATTGAAACTTCAAAATCACAAGTGCTAAATAATGGAGAATTTTATACGCTAGGTAATTCCAATGAAAGCAATTGCAACAATTATTTCCTGTATTAGATTACACCACGCTATTGCCTAAAAATATAAAAGATCATCATAACAACTACAATATGACCTTACACGTAATTACAGTTGACTTACATTATTGTTTCTTTAACGTTGATTGTATTCTTACAATCTTCATCTATCTCGTTAATCGCTACACTTTGTAGCTTGTATTATGTCCGAGATCTATATACTACACTACAAAAAATTGGTTCAATCTCCGCACTTTTTTCTTCACACTTTTAAAAGATGTGTAAAATTTTATTGATTTATTAACACTTAATAATGTATAAAAAATGGTTACATTAATAAGTGTGGAAAAATAATTGTAAAACAACAAATTTCCCATGTGTCAAAAAAAAGTTCACACTTTTAAGTGTGGAGAAATCTAAAAAATGTTCACACTTATATGTGTGGACTCAAATTCTCCACACTTCCTTAAAGTGTGGAGGCCTAAATTCTCCACACTTCCTCAAAGTGTGGGGAATTTGGGTGTTACAAAATAACCTCCATACTTAGAAGTGTGAAGAAATCTTGGAGTAATTCTTCACACTTTTATGTGTGAACTTTTTTTTAGACAACAATAAGTGTGAAAAATTTATTATTTTACAATTTTTCCCACACTTGTTAATGTAACCAAAATTTACACACTATTAAGTGTTAATAAATTAGTAAAATTTTACACACCTTTAGAAGTGTGAAGAAAAAAGTGTGAAAATTGAACTATTTTTTTATAGCGCTATATGCTTTAAAAGCCGGGAATTGATTAGTTACCATTAAGTGCTAATAATTGTTCAGTGGCAATCGGAGAACATTTTGCATTGTACCTGCTGGCCAATATCGCAATATACGTTGCTGAAGATGTAGACGTTATAACCACAAGTTAAGTTGACAATCGTTTTTTTTTTTNTTTTTTTTTTAATTGAAGAAAAAGTCTAGTATAGAAATATATTTGATCACATCCACTATGAAGGGACACGCTAAACAATAGAAATTGATAAATATTTATACAAGGCATCTAATGAAAGTAATTGCATGTTGAATGTTATAACAAATTTTATAGCCATAATAATATAATATAGTTATAAACATATGATAATTAGTAGACCTTTACAAGTTGTTAGGCTAGGCAAAATGGTCGGTCGACCTTGTTGGTCATGTGTTTCGACCAAGTCGCCACCATTGTGACCAATCGGTCGTTGTCGCCACCATTTGAAGGCAATTTGGATGAAGGGGTCACATACTCAACAGATTAAATGCACACTCAAAAATGGGACCGTTGCATTATTATTAGAAAAAACATTATTAAACTTTTAAAATTTAAACCATTTTATTTAACCCTGTGAATACATCATCAATTTCATCATTTTATACACAAATTCAAACCACTTTTCTCTATACACGTTTACACATACAACCTCTTGGAATAATTGTTATGTATTAATACGTAAATGTCTAGAATCGAACACGAGACATCAGGATTGCACACATTGCAAATGAGTATTAAGGAAAAATAATAAATATATTTTATATTTATTATTAGACACAAGAACATAACGACCGTTAGTGTTTTCCGTTAAATGGCTAACGACCGTTAGACGAAAATAAGGAAAGAAGTGTTTATATAGAATTAGGAAACAAGGAAAAGTTCTAGAATCCCCTAAGGGATCTAGAACCGGTCGTGGATCACAAAGGGGGTGCCAAACCCTAACTTGTTCCCTAAGATTTCTAATTAGTATATAAACAAACCTAGGGTCATTGGTTTTTGACAACTCTTGAACACACAATTAACCCTAATTGTTTTTCTTCCTCTCTTCCTTCTCTTGCCGATCGTACACCTCCTCCAAGTGGTTGTGGGATCGATTTTTGTTAACCAAAAATCTTCTTGTGTAGTTTCTTGCAAAACCTTAATACGGTTTAATTTGTGTGTACAAGAACGAGGTAACAACACACTATTGTTGTTATCAAGAGATCGAATAACAAAAAGGTAAGGGGTTATTTATAGATCTACATAAACCCTAATTAGGGTTCATCACTTGTTCTTCCTTCAATCAAGAATTGCATACGGTACGTTTTCTATTTATGTTTTAGTTAACTATTATTTGTTATACGTGATCCTACGCTTCCGCATCTTTGTGCTACTTGATATTAGTAATTATATTTGATAGTCATGATTATAAAATTCTAACAGTGGCATCACGAGCCATGTATAACATGTAATTGCTTACTAAAACCAATAAAAAACGTATCTTTGATTGTTTTAGATAGACATGTTATTGTTTCTAGGGTTTTTCTTTAAAATTTTTTTTAGAAAAATAAAACCCTAACCCTAATTTAGGGGGGGGGTCGATTTCTTCCATAAACCCTAATTAGGGTTTAGTGGTTTAATTAATTGGATTAATTAATTTGTTAGAAACCCTAGGTTTGTAACATGTTTATGTGTACTACGTGATAATTGTTATGCATGAATCCATGACGAAACATGCATGTTAGTCATGGATTATATATTATGGTTTTATATTCAAGTATATGTTTTCACATAATTAATTATTAGATAGATCTAAAATTGGCGAAGACTCCAATTATAATTAAAATCAATTTGCTTGTTATGTTGTGTACTAATCAATCCTAGCTTACGCAATCGATTATTCGATGGATGTGGCTCACTTGTGCAAAGTGAAAGCTTTGGTTGATTATACACATTATAAACCTAGAATTATGTTAATTAGGGTTTTATCTAATTAAGCTTGCATGCAGCTAATTATTTTCACCGCTTTATTTATTTATTAGTTGGTTATGTGTTTTCTTTTAAATTACTTGTTATGTGTTATGTGTGTATCAAATTGTAAGCAATAACAAGGTAATTTTCAAAAGAAAAATTAATTGGACTAATAATGGTGAAACCAAGTTTTGAGCTTTAATCATAAACTTTTAATTGATTGGTGCGACTGTACTTTAGTGCTTTCAAGGCTCAATGACACACTGTGTGGTGGGTTTATGTGGAACTAAGTTTTTTAAGAGATTCGCTCCTACGAACGTTCCACGCCCGCTTGTGCGTCATCTTGAAACATTATTGTACGAAGCACCTTAAGGCAATGTTGTAAGTTTCTCAACGCCTCAATTAAAACTTTGTTGATCGTGCTCGCGTTAATGAATTGGATTTATAAAAATTGTTTTGTAAAACTTATGTTATAAAGATGAGTGCATGCATCTTTATACATGTTTTTGACACATCAAAAACTTAATACCCTAAAATTTAAGTCACATGCCATCTAACTATAAGGGACACTTGGAGTTTTTCTTTGGTATGCGTGAGACCTAGGCCAAAGATTAATGACAAGGCAAATTTCCGAGTGAGCGTGAGACCTCACATGGTTAATTTGCAGTCTCTAAGTTAGTCGACTTAATTAAGTTGATGCGTGAGACCTAGAACTTAAGGCATGAGATGGGATGAAACATGCTTACACGGCAAGTTGATGAATCAACTTGAAGTAAATCCTATAAATTTTCTAGGAACTGGAAAACTTGTTTGCCAATTATTGTTCGACAGATTACCATCTTTTATAAAGATTCACTATATGGCACATCAACTGACGTAGTGAAATTATGAAAAGTTGGATCCTAGATTTTCAAGAAACTAAGATGGTTATATGAATATTTCCATGGGTATTATGTTTACTTGAAAATATTTTCTTATCGAAAATACTAATGTTTGAACTTTTTCTTTCTGTAGAAATGGCTCAACCCGATAAGTCCGTGTTTGCTGCTTTCAAGAACCATCTTGAAAGAGCTAAATTGACTGGGAAAAACTTCAATGATTGGCACCGTTCGCTCAGAATTGTCTTGAGAGCGACCGGTAAGCTCGATTATTTGCAGACCCGTTGTCCTGAGGAGCCTACTGGTCCTACTGCGACTGAGCAGGCTAAGGCTGAATGGAGAGTCGAACTAGCTAAGTACAATGAAGTCGGATGTCTGATGCTTCAAAGTATGGAACCTGTAATGCAAAAGAAGTTTGAGCATTATTTTCCGTTCGACATGATCGATGAGCTCAAGAAGCGTTACGAGAAAACTCCAGTAGTTGAATTGTATGAGTCTCTTGACAAATTACACAGCTGCAAGCATGCTGATGGAAAACCAGTTGAAGACTATGTAAATGAGATGAGAGAATTCTTTGATCAACTTTACAGAGTCGGATTTGGTTACCCCGACAATGTTCAAGTTCACTTGATCAACAGATCCCTTAACAAGGACTTTGCTGGTTTTGTGCAAAATTGGAACATGCACTGCTCGGGGAAGACAGTCTCTGAATTACTCGCACTGCTTGTTGATTATGAGAGACATCTACCATCAAAGGGCAAGGCTCCTACCCCACAAGTGTTGGCAATTCAAGGGGGTAGAATCCAGAAGAAATCGCATGTGAACAAGGGTAAGGGTAAGGCTGACAAAAGCAAGCAGGTTCTGGCTTATCAACCTAATCCAAAGGTGAATCAAAACCAACCCAAGAAGCCTAAGGTGAATCCTCCTACGAAGAAGGATCAGGCGTGTCACTTCTGTCATCAACCGGGGCACTGGAAACGCAATTGTGCGCTCTACATAGATGACTTGCGACAAAAGAAGCAGCAAAGTGAGGCTGGCCAAGCCAGTACTTCAGGTGCGTTCTTTATGATTGAATTATTTTCTTTATCTCATAAACTGAATTCATGGGTATATGATACGGGCTGTGGAATTCATATCTGCAATACTTTGCAGGGGTTTAGAGAGGAGAGGAAGCTTGCCTATGGGGAACAATTCTTGCACGTTGGTAATGGAGCGCCTGCAAGAGTTGAAGCTATAGGAACATTTAATTTAGTGTTACCTTCGGGTCTCGTACTATCTTTAAATAATTGTCATTATGCACCGTCAATTGTTAGAGGTGTCATTTCCTTTTCATGTTTGTTGGATCTTGGATTTCATCATACTATTTCAAGCAATGCAATTTCAGTTTCTTTAAATGGTGTTTTTTATTTTAACGCAATTGCTGTGAATGGTATCTTTGAATTGGACATGAATGATAATAATAATGCTTTCAATAATAATTCAGTCTATAGCATCAACCATAAGAGAATCAAGAAAGGTCAGGATTCTTCTTATCTTTGGCATTGTCGACTTGCTCACATTGGCAAGACTCGCATGGAAAAGCTGCAACGCGATGGGCTTTTAGAAAAGATCAATGATGAATCATTTGATAAATGCGAATCTTGTATTGCGGGCAAGATGACAAAGAAACCCTTTAAAAATAGGATTGAAAGGGCTTCTGATCTACTTGGTCTTATTCATACAGATGTATGTGGACCACTTAGACATGTGTCAAGGAGGGGTGCTAGCTACTTCTTAACATTTACGGATGATTATAGTCGTTATGGTTATGTTTATTTACTTAAACATAAACATGAGGTCTTTGAAACATTCAAAGTGTTTAAAGCAGAAGTAGAGTTGCAACTTGGAAAGAAGATTAAAGCTCTTCGATCCGATAGAGGTTGTGAATACATGAGTCAAGAGTTTATAGATTATCTAGCTAAGGAAGGAATTGTCCAGCACCTTACTTCTCCATATACTCCACAACAAAATGGTGTATCTGAGAGAAGAAATCGCACCTTGCAAGATATGATACGATCTATGTTTAATCTAACAACTCTTCCCTTCTTATTTTGGGATTATGCTTTAGAGTCTGCTATTCGCATTCTTAATATGGTTCCCACAAAGAAGGTTGATAAGACACCATATGAGTTATGGACTGGAAAAGCTCCTAACTTGTCTTATCTAAAGGTCTGGGGCTGCGAGGCGAATGTTAAACGTGACTCTGCAGATAAGCTCCAACAAAGATCTGTAAAGTGCATCTTTGTAGGATACCCAAAGGAAACGATGGGTTACTACTTTTATTATCCCGCTGAAAACAAAGTATTTGTTGCAAGGTATGGAGATTTCTTGGAAAAGGAACTCATATCTCAAGAATTAAGTGGGAGGGTATATGATCTGGAAGACGATCATGATGATGCATTACATTATGAAAACACTAGTCAACTTCCTGAAGAACCAGATAGTCTTGGTCCTCCACCTGAAGTTGAAGTGGTTCCCATTCGCAGATCCGTAAGGACTGTGAAAGCACCTGAACGACTCTGTCTTAATGTAGATTGCGATCAGTCTATACTAGGGGATCTTAATGAACCTACTAGTTATAAGGCTGCCATGCAAAGTCCTGAAAAGAAAAAATGGCAGGGTGCTATGAATGGGGAAATGCAATCCATGCATGATAATAAAGTTTGGACTGAAGTAGACCTTCCTCCTGGTGCCAAGGTAGTTGGAGTAAATGGCTCTACAAGTTAAAAACTGACATGGATGGCAATGTACACACCTATAAGGCCCGTTTGGTAGCTCAAGGGTTTACTCAAACGTTTGGTATTGACTACGAAGAAACTTTTTCTCCCGTAGCTGATATTAGGGCCATTAGGATTCTCATAGCTATAGCTGCATACTATGACTATGAGATTTGGCAAATGGATGTAAAAATCGCCTTCTTAAATGGTCGCCTAGATGAAGACATCTATATGGCGCAGCCTGAGGGGTTTGTCAATCCAGATTTTCCAAAGCGTGTATGCAAGCTTAATAGATCCATTTATGGATTGAAGCAAGCATCACGTCAATGAAATAAAAGATTTGATGAAGAAATCAAAAGATTTGGATTTTCTCAAAATCTTGATGAGCCATGTGTATACCACAAAGCTAGTGGGAGTAATGTAATTTTCCTTATTTTATATGTTGATGACATATTGATCATGGGAAAAGACATTCCAAGTTTGCAACAAGTTAAGGCATATCTTGGAAAGTGTTTTTCTATGAAAGATTTAGGGGAAGCTGCATTCATTCTGGGAATTAAGATATATAGAGATAGATCTCAGCGATTAATTGGATTAAGCCAAAGTGCTTACATTGATAAAATATTGAAGAGATTCAATATGCAAAATTCCAAAAAGGGATATTTGCCAATGCAAGAACACCATGGCTTGAGTAGCAAACTGTGTGCTTCAACACCTGCAGAGGTGCAACACATGAAGAAAGTTCCTTATGCTTCGGCTGTAGGATCTATAATGTATGCGGTGAAAAGCACAAGGCCAGATGTGGCATTTGCTCAGAACTTAACCAGTCGATATCAGCAAAATCCAGGTGAAGCTCACTGGACTGCTGTGAAGAATATTCTTAAGTACCTTAGGGCTACTAAAGATGTATTCTTAGTTTATGGGGGTAATCCAGATCCAAATGCAGAACTTGATGTTACAGGTTACTGTGATGCTTCCTGGCAAGGTGATAAGGATGATACGAAGTTTCAGACGGGTTATGTCTTTGTCATTAATGGAGGAGCTGTGGATTGGAGGAGCAAGAAGCAGAGTATATTAGCTATGTCTGCAACAGAAAGTGAGTATGTAATCGCTTCAGAAGCTGCAATGGAAGCTGTTTGGATTAGGAAGTTTGTTTCGGGGCTTGGAGTTATGCCATCGATTCAGCAACCTATAAAAATGTATTGTGACAATTCTGCTGCAATCAGATTTGCTCATGAGCCTGGACTCATGAAGGGCACCAGACATTTCCCGATCAAATATCACTACGTGCGTGAGCAAGTGGCGATTGGATAGATCGATTTACTCAAAGTTCACATAGATGATAACTTAGCTGATCAATTGACGAAAGCTCTACCTGGCACTAAGCTTTATAAGCTAGCTGAAGGAATAGGTCTTCGTAAAGCTAAAAGTTTCATGCCCATTTGTGATTAGTATTCGGATAAAGGATGTAATGTACGATTATTAATTTCCAATGAAATAAAGTATGGTTATGTTTATTTCAATTGCTTTAATAATATATATCCTGTTTTTGCATGTNACCTGGCACTAAGCTTTATAAGCTAGCTGAAGGAATAGGTCTTCGTAAAGCTAAAAGTTTCATGCCCATTTGTGATTAGTATTCGGATAAAGGATGTAATGTACGATTATTAATTTCCAATGAAATAAAGTATGGTTATGTTTATTTCAATTGCTTTAATAATATATATCCTGTTTTTGCATGTTTATATTCTTGAATAATTTTTATTATTCTAAAACTGTCCATTGTCGGTTAATAATATGAGAATATTATTAAGGGAAGACAATTAAGGTATTCAATGAATTGGATATTGGACTTATCCCAAACTACATAATGTTACTTATTTAAGTAAATCATAATTAGTTATCCTCAGACTTGAGATACCAGATAAGTGTCATGGATGTAGTGCATTTTTGTGGAGCAATCTACCGCTATCCGTAACTGGTAGTTATAAGGGTTGTTTTCAGAAGTGTTGCAAAGTTCATGGATTAGTCTCGTAGTCAAAATAGAATTTGTTCCTTCAAATTTGTTTTGAAGTTTAATACTATGGGCCACTCGTAGGATTGACAAAATGTTTGCGTGGCCATGCCCAAAGACTATCTGGAATACGTTCAGATATTTTGGTAATTTTGTTCAATCATTGATATACGAGAAACTGAAATTTAATAAAGATTTATTTCTTTATTAATTGGAGTATTAGAAACAAAAGGATAATAATAACGATGAATCGTTAAGGGTTTTCCAGGAAACTCAGCTCGGTTTGAACTAGGGGCATTGGAGTGTTGCAAGACGCCGACCAATGTCATTTTACTATTGATAAATAACCAAGTGGGAGCTGTTGAATAATGGTTATGTATTAATACGTAAATGTCTAGAATCGAACACGAGACCTCGGGATTGCACACATTGCAAATGAGTATTAAGGAAAAATAATAAATATATTTTATATTTATTATTAGACACAAGAACATAATGACCGTTAGTGTTTTCCGTTAAATGGCTAACGACCGTTAGACGAAAATAAGGAAAGAAGTGTTTATATAGAATTAGAAAACAAGGAAAAGTTCTAGAATCCCCTAAGCGATCTAGAACCGGTCGTGGATCACAAAGGGGGTGCCAAACCCTAACTTGTTCCCTAAGATTTCTAATTAGTATATAAACAAACCTAGGGTCATTGGTTTTTGACAACTCTTGAACACACAATTAACCCTAATTGTTTTTCTTCCTCTCTTCCATCTCTTGCCGATCGTACACCTCCTCCAAGGGGTTGTGGGATCGATTTTTGTTAACCAAAAATCTTCTTGTGTAGTTTCTTGCAAAACCTTAATACGGTTTAATTTGTGTGTACAAGAACGAGGTAACAACACACTATTGTTGTTATCAAGAGATCGAATAACAAAAAGGTAAGGGGTTATTAATAGATCTACATAAACCCTAATTAGGGTTCATCACTTGTTCTTCCTTCAATCAAGAATTGCATACGGTACGTTTTCTATTTATGTTTTAGTTAACTATTATTTGTTATACGTGATCCTACGCTTCCGCATCTTTGTGCTACTTGATATTAGTAATTATATTTGATAGTAATGATTATAAAATTCTAACACCACCTACAAAATGTCTTTTGATTTATTCTTTTATACATCTTCGGACAATGAAGATGAAGTTAATAGTGAGCTTGCGTTTTTTACGGAGACCTGTAGTGCGGTTATTGAAGGGTCAAAGCCAAAAATCTCCATGTGAACATAGAAGCACATAGGCTTCTTAAGTCCTTTATCAGATATGACCATTTCCATATGAATTCGTGTGTGCACATATATGTTTGATATAAGTGTGATATAAACTGCTTACTTACGACTATTTTGGTTATGCGAATAAAGATGGTTCATGTTTCTACGATTTCGATGCATTGCGTCTATTTTTATAGCTAGATTGATATAGTCTGCGGGTTTTGATTTTTATGTGGTTATCACTTTTTGTTTGCAGAACTCTTAGGCTAATAGGCAAGACACTTGTTTTTTCACCATACACATCAGCGCCACATCAGCGCCACTCTCTCCTCTCACTCTCCTTCACCACTCTTCACCAATTAGTTGTCAAGGGATATGTTTTTTCACCTTAACTCTCAAATTTTTTTTAATACTTACACAATTAAAAACATAAACGTTAAAATACAAATACAAAAACGTATGCATACAAAATAAAAAACCTTTATTCATAACCTAAAAATATTACAGACTTAGAAATTAAAAATACAACGATGGGCACCATTAAAACACAAGCCTTTGGTTTATTACCGTTCAGAATTGTTAAAAAGTCTTGAGGCTTAATGAAAAGTTCAAAATAAATCCTACGATATGTGTACACACACAAACATCAAACAATACCACAATTAAATACCAACCGTCATAAATAGTTAAATGCAACAAGTATTTTGAAAAGCAGTATATGTGTACACACACAAACATTAATGAAAAGCAGTATATGTATTTAATAATGTGAGAGCAAGGTCCCATAATTAACTTTCTTCAAACGCGGGTCCCATAATTAAATACAATACCAACCGGTGGTCAGACCACCTAATATTATCTTGGAACCTGTGTTTCGCGCGTGAAGAAAATGGGAGAGCAAGGCCTTAGCGCGTGGGGTGGTATGAATTGGTGAAACAATAACTCCTAGGGCTGTAAACGAACAGAACGTTCAGTGAACATTTCATGAACCGTTCGGTAAAAAGTTCGTTTATGTTCGTTTATTTATTAAATGAACGAACATGAACATTATTTTACGATCGTTTAGTTAAATGAACGAACATGAACAAAAGTCACGTCCGTTTATTTATGTTCGTGAACGTCCGATTAAGCGTTCGTTAACGTTCATTTATGTTCATTTATTTATTTATGTCTGTATATCATATCTTTTAATTGTATAATTTTAAAATTAGTTTGTTTAAACAAAACAGCACTTATAAAACATTATTAGATACATAATTTAATAAAGTTTATGTTTGTTTGTCTATATTCATTTATGTTCGATTGTTTATGTCCGTTTAGCGTTCGTTNACGTCCGATTAAGCGTTCGTTAACGTTCATTTATGTTCATTTATTTATTTATGTCTGTATATCATATCTTTTAATTGTATAATTTTAAAATTAGTTTGTTTAAACAAAACAGCACTTATAAAACATTATTAGATACATAATTTAATAAAGTTTATGTTTGTTTGTCTATATTCATTTATGTTCGATTGTTTATGTCCGTTTAGCGTTCGTTTAGTGTCTTAGTGAACGAACATAAACGAACATGAACAAGTCATTTTCTTAATAAACGAACATGAACAAGAAAATTCGTCCGTTTAAGTGTTCGTGTTCGTTTATTTGTCCGGTTAAAATTATATGAACGAACATGAATAAGGCTCCGTTCGTGTTCGTTCGGTTCGTTTACAACCCTAATAACTCCCCTTACCCACTAGTCTTATTGTCAGCAGTTGTTACACTTGAGTCTCTTGAAAGACAGTTTTACCAGATGTGAAGAAGACAAAGATTGTATACACTTTCAGGGCTAAAGAATCTTTTCTGGTGTAAATAGGAAAATAATACTTTCCAAATGCTATCCCTGCTAGTTATATCTCTGTTAGTTGTCGTTTTATTTATCAAGGATTAAGAAAACTGAGTCACGTTGTAGGTACATGTAGCAACATGGGAGGGTCAGTTGGGTTGGGTGATGTTTTAAATCGGGTTGACCCACAGCCACCTTTTTGCTATACCTATGGATTCTGTAAATAGTTAATCTTTTATATAATAAAAGAATTACATCATTTCGGAGTGTTTTTGCAAATCCCTTCTTATTGAAAAAAAAATTAGACCAATAGGAGAGCTCGATTTTGCCACATAGGCGAAATCAAGCAATATGATTGATGAATAGAAAGTCAAAATTAAATTGATTTTGGTCAAACTTAATAAATTTGGTGGAGAAATTTGGTTAAGAAAAAAAATGCATAAAAATTATAGGTGTCAAATTTATGAAAACAAAAACTTAAAAAAAGATGAAGTAATTAATAAAACTTTGGTGGTTGAATTTTAATAAATTATATAGAGCTAAGTGTAAAATTACAAGTTTCCATATTTTTTAATAACTTTAGAAAAAAAAACAAATAACCCCTTACACTTTATAATATTAACTTTGTTTAAAATTACATGAGTATTATTATTAGTTTTTAGACTTTCATCCAACAAAATTACAAAATTTGGTAAATATGCGAATTATTTTTAATACATGTTAAATATTTTTTAAAATAATGTTAGTTTTAGACATTTCTAGAATATTTTTTTAAATAAGGACTCGTGTTATTCTATTTAAAAGTTTAATTTATACGTATACGGGTTTGAATATAAAATACGACTAAATTATTAGTAACGGAAATATAAATATCAAATGGTAAGCACGTGTTAGTGTGATATAAAAATAAATATACGTGATTCTACTTATAACGATTCATAAAATTTTTATTTGACATTTATGTATGGATATCCATAAAAACATTTTAAAAACTTTATGAAGCATATTTTAACTTTATCAACGCTCATTATGTGCTACTAAACTCGCACATTTTGTATAACATGATATCAATAGTTAAAGTTAAACAACAACTCAACCTCAACCTCAACATGTCTGTCAGTTAAAAACGTTATACAAANTTTGCATTGAGGTTTAAATATTGAGTGTCATGTTAGCTGTAGTAAAACCAACTAATGTATAAGATGTTTCTTGTTTTCTCACATGAATGTTTTTTTTAGCCATTTGATCCGTTGATTTTATTTAATAATCACACTTATCTAAACACTGTAACGCTTGATTAATTGATTATTATTATTATTTTTTTGACATCATATAGTCACTTTCAAAACACATATCCAAAAGCCCCCTTACACTCAGGTATATAAGAATACCGATTTTTTTAGGATGTTCACTCATGATATCGTTTATATAAGTCAATGACACCATCAACAGGCTCAAAGCCTTCTTGTATCCTGCACATAAGTTTATAACAGTCCAAATCTTACCACTTTTTTAATTATTTTAAGTTTTTTTTTTGTGACAATAACCGAAAATTGCTGTTAACGGCACAGGAATGAACTCAGATACCTCACTTGATGAAAAAGATAACAGGATGCACTGGTCTGTAATAATCATTGGCCTAAGTGTCGTGGCTTCAACTGTACTATTCATCGTGGGACTAGTTGTGGCATACAAGTATTGGCAGAAGAGGAAGAGACAACATGAACAGGCTCGGTTTATGAAACTATTTGAAGATACAGATGACATAGAAGATGAGTTAGGTATTGGTCCTCTCAGTGATTCAATTTAACGAATTTTCTCTGCTGTTTTCTTTTCTGCTTGATTATTTGTATTTATAAAGCGGTTGAGCATCTTTAACGGGGTTATTATATGGGTTGATATGGTAATGACATTTTCTTTAGGGCGTGGACTAGCTTTAGTAGTTTGTGTTGCATTCCAAATTTTATTCTATTGACATATATAGAAAATTCTAGTTTTTCGATGCCATTGTCGACTCTTTTGTGTGTGTTTTCGTGTGCCATTTTAGTTTGGAGCCAAGAAAAGGTATAATTAACCAGTGTTATCCAGTTAGGCAAGATAGGTGGGTCACGCGGGTTAGTTTCGGGTCAAAATGAGACTTTTTAGCTACTTATTTTTTTTTATATCTTATTTTATGTGTTTGATCATTTAGAGATTAAACATAACCCTAGTCGGCAGTAGCCGGTAGGTATATGCTAATCAAACAATTACCATGTCACGTTAGTTAAAATACCGTACCATCTTGCTTATGGCCTTCAGGCCTTGTGAATGATCTGTATGCAGCAACGAGCATGGTGCCGCCTTAATGCATACGAGTTCGAGTTCACATATGTTTTTGAGCTCACGTTTTTTTCAGATCAATCAATATCCTTGTCTGAAGTATCCTTGTTCCCCTTCTTAATTTTCCTTTCTCATTGCGATTCTAGTTTTGAGTTGAGACACAAAGTTGCCGGACGCTAGTGTGACGACAATCTACTCATGTATTTTTCTAGAGACAGCTTTTCGAACCTCCATAATAATTAAATATTTGTTGTGAAAGGACTATTTAAACCTTAACGCTCCCTAATGTTTTGTATAAGTTCTTTGCTCTTGAGTTAGTCGCGTATTTTCTTGACTTTGTTGATGAGTGGCTATCGAATTCAATGTTTATATATATTCAAGCTTTTCGAGCTGAGCTCAAGCATGGATAATTAAAGCTTGTCGAGCTATCGAACCAAGCTAAAGCCTACTTTATATTTTTCGAGCCGAACTCAAGCCTTGTTAAGCTCGAGCTCGGCTTGACACAATTACAACTAATTTTATAGACTAAAGTTTAACATCAACCAAAGATAATTCATTTGGGCTTCAAGAAAGAATTATTAATGTTTTATTAAGGTTTAAAATCAGCATAAGATATTTCATTTGGGTTTCGAAAAAGAAATATGTCAATAATTAATATTTGGCTAAGAGCGATATTGTTGATTGTGTAGATTAAACTTTTGTCATATTTTTTAAACAATCGTGTTTTTGAGCGAATGAGATCATAGTTTTTAATATATTTTCTAAAACTATGTTCATCTCCATATTTATAGATTTAAAGCATAATATATGAACAAATTCAATTATTTCATAAAAATCAACATAACAACAAAATTAATACATAATCTCGTTGGAACAAAGTATGAGAGAAGTAAAATATACGGAGTATATATATTATAAACCCAAACCCGAATATACCCGATCTCAAATACA
>LBNU01019325.1:3922-16250 GCA_014162995.1 Artemisia annua
TTTCCATCTCTTACTCTTTATCTTACTTGCTTCATTATTTATTTCGTATACATATTTATATACTTGTTCATATTGTGCAAGAGTAGATTTCACATAAACTCGAATCTAAGTTTTAAAAAGTAAACAAAGTTTTTCAAAATAAATTAAAATGACGTAAAACTATTCAACCCCCCTTCTAGTTTTCCACAAAAGTAGCAAAAGCGATTAGTAAAGCACTAGATGAGAATTTAAAGAAACAAAGACGACAAAAGTAGCAAAAGCGAAAGGAAGTGCTTTAAATGCGGTAATCCAAATCATCTCATCGGAAAATGTCCAATGATGTCAAGGGATCAAAATCAAAAGGCGTTCGTCGGATGAGCATGGATCGATAGCGATGAAGATGAGAAAGAAATAACAAAGGACGAAAAATGTCTTATAGCCAAGGCTTCCAATGAGGTACATTCCGAAACCGAATACTTTAGTGACAAAAGTCAATCATTAGACGAAAACTACCTAGATAATGAATACAATAGGTTATGCAAATTAGGTAAAAAGGTCACAGCTAAAAATAAGTCACTAAAACATATTAATAATCAATTAAAAAATGAAGTACTCGAATTAAAATTAAGCTACAACATTTAGAAAAAGCAAAAGAAGTTTTTATAGAATGTGGAACGTGCTTAGAGTTCAAAAATGAAAACTAAAAACTTAAAGATGAAATTTCCAAACTTGACAAATTTGAAAATAGTAGTAATTCACTTAAGAAAACAATAAGTGTTCAAAGAACTTTGAGAGGTAAGACCGGTCTAGGATTCAACTCAACTAATGTTTTAACTAGTACAAAAAAAATGTAAAGTTTGAATGTGAATCTAGTAAACAAAAACTATTAGAGTCAAAAACTAAGTATATACATATAAAATATAGGAAAATATATATTACGAGTGATGAGGAAGTAAAAAGTTTTTCTAAACCATCATTAAAAGCCGAAACCGGATTTTCTAAACCAAAAATAAGACCTAAAACTCCACCTCCAAATAGACCAAATAACCCCCATCCTCGGTCTAAAACCCTCAACCTAGGAGAAATAAAGGTAGACAAAACTTTTCAAATAGTAGTCACCTAATGTGGAATTATCCACATCAACTAAGCTTTAACCCGTGGGGAATACTTCCACCATACATGCATCCTAGTCAAATGCAAACCATATTTGGTTCAAACAATTTTGGACCAATGAGACAATGGGGACCAAATGGCTAAGTTGTCATTCTTCGAAGAAGTTGGAATCTCATCTACAAATGACTTCTATAAGTCAACATGGTAACTTGAAGTACTTGAAGAAAATCCATTGAAGACCAAAAGGTACACATTTCTTTTAAGTTCATCACTACAATTTACATGCTTAGATTAATGATTAGTTTGTTTAATGCTTAGCTATACATATATATTGTTTGTAACTCTTATACATATATACGTACATAATAGCTTATATACTTGTAACCTAGAAACATCATTAGTTGACTTTCCTATGAATAAAATGAAATTATTCATTGTCGAACAAAATAGAAAATGGAAATCTTCTATATCCACTATTAGCAAACAAATGGTGATGAAGTGAAATGAGTTAAATGGATTAATCGTTAATATAGAAGTAGGATTAGATCCCTCGCGTAAGAAAACTATGGATGAAACAAGCTCTCGTAGACTATGGCATTAAGTTAGATAAGTGTGCAACAACTAAGGAGCTATAGATGTTAGGTTATACCCCATTCAACACACTTGCATCAAACATATAGAATTTAGTCATCACTTCCTATTAGGATCATAGGATATGTAGAAAGGATAGCATGAGACAATAACTTTAACCAATCCTCTTGAGCATGAGATTCTTAACAACTAACTTTTAAAGTCTAAGATTAATGGTATTTGTTGTCAAAAAATTTAGTATCTTTTAAAATATGCAAAAACCTCACATTTTGGAGTAATGATTTTTCAAATGGCTATTTCACTTTTCAATTTAAAATATACATAATTCTGTTTTGAATAAAGTCAAAGATTGAGAAATTTTTCTCTTACCCATCATTGATAAACACATTTTGAAGTAAAATCCAATCTATTCTATTCAAATAACTTTCACATCTACATGAAAACCTACTTTCAAATATTGTTGAATAATGCTAAAAACGTCTCTTTAAATCATGCATGGTGATCTCATATTTGTCATCTATATTTATATACATGACACTTATAATTGAACTAAATCAAATCAAGAGGACCATGGTTTGTCTATTAAGACTTTGTTTGTAACAATTCTAGAAATCAATGCTTTCATAACTACCCATTTATTGCACATTGACACACATTAGGATTAATCAACTAGTTCATTAATCTTTCTAGTTATGTAGTTATGAAATACTTGTTGTTGCTTATTGTTTCCTAGTACTTATATTTTACTTGCTTGACGAGTAGGTTGCATGCTAGATATTATTGCTTGCTTTAATATTCTTTGCTTGCTAGATAAAATTACTTGATTGCCCACTTAATTAATTTTGTATGCATATTTACTTGTGAATAGATTACATGCTAATTGCCTCTAAGAGTTGGACTTGCTTAAAACTAAACCCTAAAACACAACCTTTTCTGCAATTCTCTGCCAAAAACCCTTTTCTTGCAATCTGGGAATCACCAGATGGGCGGCCCCCCTTAAATCATAAGGCGGCCCCCTTAATTATTAAGGGGACTGGCCTCCAATTAAGGAGACCGACCATCTGATGGTCGAAGGTGCTGTTTCCTTTTTCTACTTTTTGGCCCATTTCATCCTACACTTCCCAAAATTCACAAACCTATTTTATCCTAAACCTTCTATCAAAGTTTATCCATCCTTAATCCTACCAATCCTTCACTATAAACATTCTCATTCCTCACAATCTCCACTCACCTCATCATGTCGTCTCCCATCAAACCAAAACCACCAAGAAACCCGTTTGGAGAAGAAAGCCTAACTTCCATAAAAAGCCCATCAAACCAAATGATGTTGTCAAAGATCCAACACCAAATTCCTCCTATGTCTTCAACATTACATACCTAGCACCTCACTCTCCTTCCCACCAACATTACATATCAACAACCTTTACTCACTCATATCTTTCTACATTACACTCAAACCTCATAACTTTTACAAACTCAAACCTCATAACCTTTACTCACCTCAACCTAAAATTTCATCTCCTAATGCACCTAATGCACCATCTAAAACACCCTCCTACCAAAAAATCCCTTCCATGAACATCGCTCTTTCACTCTCACTAATCATACCACTTGATACTCATTTCCCATCTTCACCAATAACTCCACCTAGTTATCCTCACAAAAAGATTCAACCATATAACCATTCCCTACACTCTACAAAGTGTGTTATCACCACTAAAACTTAACCCATGAAGGTCAAACCATATTTCATGGTNCCATTTCATCCTAAACTTCCCAAAATTCACAAACCTATTTTATTCTAAACCTTCTATCAAAGTTTATCCATCCTTAATCCTACTAATCCTACACTATAAACACTCTCATTCCTCACAATCTCCACTCATCTCATCATGTCCTCTCCCATCAAACCAAAACCACCAAGAAACCCGTTTGGAGAAGAAAGCCTAACTTCCATAAAAAGCCCATCAAACCAAATGATGTTGTCAAACATCCAACACCAAATTCCTCCTATGTCTTCAACATTACATACCTAGCACCTCACTCTCCTTCCCACCAACATTAAATATCAACAACCTTTACTCACCCGTATCTTTCTACATTACACTCAAACCTCATAACTTTTACACACTCAAACCTCATAACCTTTACTCACCTCAACCTCAAATTTCATCTCCTAATGCACCTAATGCACCATCTAAAACTCCCTCCTACCAAAAAATCCCTTCCATGAACATCGCTCTTTCACTCTCACCAATCATACCACTTGATACTCATTTCTCATCTTCACCAATAACTCCACCTAGTTATCCTCACAAAAAGATTCAACCATATAACCATTCCCTACACTCTACAAAGTGTGTTATCACCACTAAAACTTAACCCATGAAGGTCAAACCATATTTCATGGTACACAAACCTCATGTTCACTTAAATGAACCCTTTCACAAACCTCATCATAATAACCAAACATCCATCCTTGCTCCCAAAAATACACTTTCATCTCACACATATAATTCATATGAAGAGCATGCTCAATCTCAAAACAACAATCCTAATCTCATTCCCAACACCTCAATATTTTTTAACCTACCAATCCACCATCCAAAACATCCTCCACTCATGAAACATCCTCTTCTTCCTTACCTTCATCCTCATCCATTCATGATTACCCAAACTCACAAATATCTCCACCACCAAGAGTATGACCATCACTTCCTACCAACTCACATGCTACTTCTATGTTGCATATCCAAATATCCATCCAAAATAACAACCACACTCCACCACCATCACTTTCTTCCAAACACTTGATGTTCATTGAAGAACTTAATTAAGCTCATGAGCTTAGTGCTCTTCTTGCCTTACATCTTACTCAACTCAAGTTGGATCAACTCCCATCTAGCTCTCATTCATCACAAACTAACCTCAACCTCCACCTTCGTTTCAAACTACACATCTCAACCTCAAACTAACATCAATGACACCTTTCAAAACCCTCATCATATTGGTCAAACATCCAACTTTACTTCCAACTACACACCCCTCTTCCACCAAATGATCAAATCCACATTCCCACGGAAAAGGAAAAGTTCTGTGAAAAGATAAACCAAATCCATGACCATAGTGATCTCCTTGCTATGCACCTTGCACAACGCAACAAGGGCCAACCTCCATCGTCACCTTATGCAAATTGCTTACCCCACTCTCTCAACTTGGATCAAGTTACAAACCACACCCACTATTGCCCTTGTTGCATCTTCCTCCAAAAACAAATCCTCTACTTGAGTGAAGATATTTCTTGGATTGAATATCTTCTCACTCGTCCTCATCCAATACCTCCTTTAACCCGATACAACATCATTAGGTCCACCTCTTCCGCTTCATACCCTTCTCCATCAAACAACTAAGCTCAATGCTTACGTCTCCCTCCATTAATTAAAAACATTCAAACTTTTGTTGCAAGCAAGTCCAAGCCCTCTCTTTGGCAATTTAGGACCTCTTTTGTTTCTTTTACTCATATGTGTTATATCACCATCTTATATGCTTGAATGAATTAGTTATCAATGTTTGCTTTATTCTTGCTTTGCATATATATGTCTTGTTCTCTTAACATGTTTTTGTAGCCAAGAATTCCATAGCTCGATTCCTTGGTGCCCTCGAACGAGGGGGAGCACACATCAAGGGGGAGCTTGTCACACCCTGAATTTACCTGTTATATGGCAGCGGAATTGAATACATGGGTGTAACGATCATGGCATCTCATACAAGGTTATATTGAACGACCTAAAGTGTCGTTTAGTAAAATACAATGTTTGATCATTATTTAAAACAAACAGAGTTTACAAACATAGGTCCCATAAGGTTTTACAAAGTTATTGAAAACAAGTATGACAAGATCAAACGATACATAAGTGCAATGAAGTAAAAGAGTGAGACGCGTCGACTCCTCGACTCCATGAAGGTCCAAATGCATGTCACATGATTACTTTATACCTGAAAATACATTGCTAAAACGGTCAACAAAATATGTTGGTGAGAAATCATAGGTTTATAAAATGTAATGTTATACGGTAACCTCAAGTATAATATGTATGAAAAAAGTCAAATGAAAAATAAAAATTTGTACATCTGCAACATATTTTTCAGAAAAGTATATATATATATAGTGTAACTTGTTTTTGGCATAACTTTTTCATCGTAAGTCCGTTTTTATCCGTTCTTTCGTCCATGGATTCATCTAAAAGTGTATTTTCTAGTTCTTAGATCAAAAAGGGATCAAAACCTACTGAGTTTACCCAATTTTGAAAATAGGGACAGTAACAAAATATATAGTAGTAAAAATGGTTTTTCCTAGTTTATTCTTGTCCAAGTCCATCACCAACAACTTCAACAATCCCATAATCTACCATACACCTTCCTAGGGTGTCATGGGTTCCCTAAGATCATCTTTTAACCATTTCTCCATAGGTTCACAAGTCATCCATTTTAAAGATAAAAATGGTACAAAACATAAGTTTAGTGGTATAGATTTTACATGCATGTACATATACTATAAAAATACATGAACCATGCAAGAAATTTGATAAAATTTGTGAAAGAAAATGATAGACTTACTTGAATGGTTAGAAAATTTTAAGAGAAAAATCCTACTAATCCATATGTTTATATTTCAAAACCTTGTAATGGATGATGTCTAGTTCTTGTAATATGATTGTTCTTTAAAATTTGGATCTCTTTCTTGGTTGTAGATGTGGAACGAGCACACAAGGAGAAGAGAGGAAAGAAGAACTTTTATTTTGATCTAAATTACAAACCATGCATGTATGTTAAAAAATTAGGTGTAACTTAGGATTATATGTGTGAGATTTGGAGGGAACAAGTGTCCCATGACACTTATAGGACCGGCCACCTAATGAAGAGGTGGTTGTGTTGCTAGATTTTGTACACTATTTATTTTACGGGGTACCGTTTAGTGTATAGTTTTGTAATTTTAGCGTTATCGGGTACCGGGTTAATTAGAAATAAATTATAACGGAACAAGACGGGATATAACAAAGTTGTAAAAATTATAAAAATATAATTTTTGTAAACATTGGGTATTTTGATAGTTATTACTTTGTTGGTACAATTTTTGTTATATATAAGTTCAAGTAATGATTTAATATTTGGTGACTTACCAAAATATATAAAATATAGTTTAATAAACCTTAGTGGAAATATAACTAATATATAAATATATTAGTGCTCTAGTGGAATATGTTTGGTGTATTGGTTAAAAACTATAATCATATGTTATTATTTATTTAAAGATAAAAAATAAGTGTAACTTGAAATTATATATTCTACGAGTGGGATAGAATGCAAATGATGTCGTGATGAAATGTAGACTAACCCTAGTCTATGAAATGTATGATGAATGATAATGTGACTTAACCTACCCGGTTTCGTCAAATGAATATCCGTAAACCTAGTTTACGTGAAATGATGAATTGAAATCTGTGAATATGAAAATGTCGAGCCTTAGGAAAAAGACCTAAAATTGAGAATTATGACAGAGCTTTCTACCCATCTAATTTCGTTTATGAAAATAGACGGCATAACCTTTTTGATTCTACAAAAAGGGAGAGAAGTGAATATAAACTCACTAAATACTTGTATAAAAATTAATTTTTGGATTTAATGAGTTTAGGTTTTGTAATCATCAAAAAGGGGGAGATTCTTGATATAAATAATGCCTAAAAACGTTGTTAACATTTATCGATATCTCTATGTTTTGATAATCACAAAAAGTAAAATCATTGAACTATAAATTATGATGTAAACAAGTATTTAGTTGTAAATATTCATTCCAACAACTTAATCACTTAAGGTATGAATAAAGAAAGTGTTTAATGCACTATATGATCAAAGGAACAAATATTTTGTATCTTTTATAAAATCATTTGTGGAAGTAAAAGAATATGTTTAAATCATTATAAATATATGAATTCAAATTTTCAACCAAAAATGGCAAAAATGGTCCAGAAAAACCTTCCCCACAAAAAGACAAAATTGTGCAACGTTCTGGAGGGGGCGGCCCCCTTAATTCACTAGGCGGCCCCCTTAATTTTAAGGGGACCGACACCTCAATTAAGGGGACCGGCTACGCTCCAGAACAATATTTTCTCCCCTATAAATACTGGACTATTCCAGTATTTTTTCCTCACCTTTTGCACTCCAAACTTTCTGATCTAAATCTTCTCTCTAATTCTAAACATTCCTTTGATCATATAATCATAAGCTTTTGTTTTCAAGTGATCCAAGCTTCAATCATTCAAGTGCAAGAGAAGAATACTTCTATCCATCAAGACAAGAAGTATTATAACTTAGTGTGATCCTTTCAAATAAGTTACCATTTGTAAATCATTCATTCATTTGTGTATAAGTTGTAAATATTAGTTAGATAGTTGTAGATAAAAGAAGTTAGGCTAGTAAGGTGTGTAAGTAAAGAAGTTGTGAAGTAGATAGTGGTGTGAATAAGTAGTGTAGGTGTGAAGTATGTTTTGATAATCACAAAAAGTAAACTCATTGAATTATAAATTATGATGTAAACAAGTATTTAGTTGTAAATGTTCATTTCAACAACTTAATCACTTAAGGTATGAATAAACAAAGTGTTTAATGCACTATATGATCAAAGGAACATTTTCTTAATAACTAGATTTTTTTTTTAAATGTCACAAACATTTTATATCTTTTACAAAATCATTTTTGGAAATAAAAGAACATGTTTAAATCATTATAAATATATGAATTCAAATTTTCAACCAAAATTGGCAAAAATGGTCCAGAAAAACCTTCCCCACAAAAGGACAAAATTGTGCAACGTTCTGGAGGGGGAGGCCCCCTTAATTCACTAGGCGGCCCCCTTAATTTTAAGGGGACCGGCCCCTCAATTAAGGGGACCGGCCACGCTCCAGAACAGTATTTTCTCCCCTATAATTACTGGACTATTCCAGGATTTTTCCTCACATTTTGGACTCCAAACTTTCTGATCTAAATCTTCTCTTTAATTCTAAACACTCCTTTGATCATATAATCATAAGCTTTTGTTTCCAAGTGATCCAAGCTTCAATCATTCAAGTGCAAGAGAAGAATACTTCTATCCATCAAGACAAGAAGTATTATAACTTAGTGTGATCCTTTCAACTAAGTTACCATTTGTAAATCATTCATTCATTTGTGTATAAGTTGTAAATATTAGTTAGATAGTTGTAGATAAAAGAAGTTAGGCTAGTAAGGTGTGTAAGTAAAGAAGTTGTGAAGTAGATAGTGGTGTGAATAAGTAGTGTAGGTGTGAAGAAGATAGTGGTGTGGATAAGTAGTGCTTAGGTGTGAAGAAGTGTGAATAGTTGTGAAGACATAGGTGTGAAGAAAAAGGTGTGAAGAAGAAGACATCTTGAAGAAGTTGTGAAGTTGTGAAATAGTTGTGAGATTAGTGCTAGCTAGGATTAGAACTCGACATTTAGCTTTGTGTCGTTAAATTGGTGTAAGGTTTTCTCCGCCATAAGGGAGCTTGTTGACATAGTGAAGAAAACTCTCGAGTTAGGTGCTCGGGGAGTGGAGTAGGGCAAGGAAGGTGTCCTTATAGCCGAACCACTATTAATCTCTTGTCTCGCGGTTAGATCTTTCGATCTCTTACTCTTTATCTTACTTGCTTCATTATTTATTTCGTATACATATTTATATACTTGTTCATATTGTGCAAGAGTAGATTTCACATAAACTCGAATCTAAGTTTTAAAAAGTAAACAAAGTTTTTCAAAATAAATTAAAAGGACGTAAAACTATTCAACCCCCCCTTCTAGTTTTCCACAAAATGCACCTGACGTCGTAAGGTTTAATTCTTCCAAAGGTTCTCTGTAGCGTCATGTGTAATATTTTCCAGCTCTTTGATCATCAAGTGATGGCGTCAACTAGTAATGCCTGACGCCGTCATGTATACTTTCCTGACAGGTTTTATTGACTTTGTCATTTTCTTCACTTTTGAGCCCAAAAACGTCCAGAATGCTCTAATTGCCAGAATTTACGTTCAAGTACCTAAAATGAGAAAAGAAACGATTTGAGGCAATATTTGACCATATATTTACGATTTAAGGCTTGAATGACCCCTTAAAAGTGTAACAAATAAATCCTTATAAAAAACGCTCATGTTTTTGTTTTTAGTGGTGAAGGTTTATTTGGGGAAGTTTGGAGCTAATTTGGGGGGGAAAATAGCTGTTAAGCTTTTTAAACTTATTATCCCAAATAAAACTTTTTTTATAATTCAAAAATAATTTGTAAAATGTATTTTTGAAAAGAATGTTTTGTCACATTAAAAATGTGAAGTTTGAAACACAAATTCATTTCTTTGATCATTTGTCAAGTTGTAAATTTGTTTGTTCATACCTAGATTGATTTATGTAGAAACGGGATATTTTGACTAAAAACTTGTTTACGTTAATTTTTACGTAAAGTGTTTTCATATTTTGTTATCATCAAAATGTAGAGATATCGAAAGATAGAAATAACATTTTTGGAACATTATTTGCATCAACAATCTCCCCCTTTTTTATGATGACAAAACATAAACTCATTATAGGTGAAAATTAATTTTAGCTAGTTTTTTAGTAATGAGTTTATATCCTATTTCTCCCCCTTTTTATCGAATCAAAAAGATTTGTAAGGCTCCCCCTTGATATATACTCCCCCTTATTTGGAGAACACTACGGAATTGAGTAATGGATGTTGCTACAAAACAAGGTTAGATGACACAACTACAATATCTAACATGTAGCAACTATGACAAATATCCAACCATAACAAAAAAATTAGCTAAGTAGCTAAAATAAACAAGCAATCAATCATAAGCCCATGCATTCATTCATAATTAAAATATCATACTTAAAGTATGACTAGTTAACAACTACAATAGAAATAGAACTACATAGAGAAGCACATATTAATCTTTAGTGACTTGAGAGGCCCTAAGATTTGCTTGCTTCTAGTCCAAAAAGGATCCTAAGGGTTTATTCATGAAAACTAAACTTTAATGTTTAATTGAAAGGGCTATTGGCTGGTGGTGATGGGGAGAAGATTGGTGGGGATGGATAGAAGATAGGAGGTTGTGGAGGTGTCAAGAGATGTTCAATATAAGAACATGGAGTTGAGTTCATCTCTCATGGAGAAGATGAGTTTACGGTTATGGAGACAACATAGGCAATTTGCACTATGTATACCAACCGGTTGAAGTTGAACGGGTTGACGTATGATAGGAGATGGTGGAGGTAGTGATAGTGAAGGTGATGATGGAGTAGTCATTGCATTGTAAATCTAATGACTAGAATCAAATGAAGAAGAGGATGATGTGAATCCATTAGAGGATATCTTAGATGGAGCATTTGGTGGTAAAGGAGAGCTAGTAGTGTTTTGGGAAGGTGGCGTATTTGCTCCATCTTCATCATGAGTCAAATCAATGATCATGGCATCAATGGGTTGTGTAAACTTGACTTTGGAAGGTGACTTCACCGAGATTCTAGGTTTCTTTGAGATGTGGTTTGTTGAGGTGTGAGGGGAAGACATAGTGAATGTGGAATTGAGGTTGAAGATGAAGTGCAAGAAATGCTTGCAATGGTGAGGTCTTTTATAGGCAAGAGTGATGAAGTATTGAATTAAAGTGAATGGATATGTTCTATGTGTAGGAGGGGAATCTTAGGGTCAAGATGGTTTGCAGAACATTGCAAGTTCTTAGGTTAGAGGTCCAGGAAGCTAGAGGGAATAGTAAAAATTCATAAGACAGAGCTATGGTACCATTAAATACTGTACGGTGCCGTGGCCTATTTAGTGGTACCGTGACCTGGAAGTCATGAACTTTTTCTGAGGATCATATTTCTCGGCAGCAAAAAGTGGTGTTTCTAAGGGGGCTATTTGTAGGAAATGTTAGTGCCTCAAACCACTAAGATTAATTTGCCAAATATATCTTATGATTAGCTACTCCTAGCAAGAAAGGCTATCATGCAAGGAACTAGAATAAGCTACAAGTATGCACTCAATGAAGACAAAATAAGCTATAATCCAAGAATCACATAATACATAATTATGCAAGGTAAGAAGGTAGACAACATTAAGTTCTAATATAACATTCCGTAGATAATTCCTAATACGTAATTTCCTACACTAAGAGGATGGGAATATTATTAATAGTAATGTCTTCATTGAATTGAGCTCACCCACGTTTTTAGGTGTGTTATGATGATTCCTCATTCATCATCACTAGACGAAACATCATAGCAGAATACCGAACTGTCATCATGGTTTACTTGAGATGAGTGATGTAGGTTTTACTGACCATGTTTTAATATTTATTAAGTCTCGTTTACCTAAGGTCTACCTTTTACGCACTAACGGACAGTGTATCCGGTCGTGTGTGGTATAATTAAATGGTAAAGCCGAGGTCGTCCCAAGAGCTAAGGTGCGGAAATTATCTAAGTCGTGTCACGTTTAAAAGGGGGTTTTGAGTTGAAAGATTAATTAAACTAATAAAATTAAATGACAAGACAATAAGTAAATAGAAGGAAATCAGTAGAGAGGAGTAGTGTTAACCTAATTACTACTCTTGTTATGA
>LBNU01019328.1:0-11663 GCA_014162995.1 Artemisia annua
AAGAGAGAAGATATAAGATCTGGAAGTAATCATTCAATGAAAGCATTCCAACATATGAAGATTCAAAGAACTTGACATCCCTATGATTGAAGGACTTCTTATCAAAGATCATGTAGAGTAGTATTGTACACAGTAGACTTATGTCTGGATCATCATGTGCATCTCAAGAGAGAAGTTAGATGGTTTATTTGTGCCATAAAACACAAAGTTAGTTGGCCACAAAACATAGCGGAAGTGGTACTGTAAAGAACCTCGACATCTAGCGTTGTGCGTAAAATTGTAAGCCGACGATGGGAGTTGGTGACCCTTTAAAAGAACCTCGACAGCTAGCTAGTTCGAAAAGTAAGCGACGATGGTTAGTTCTCCCGCCGAGAAGGGGGTGTTGTTGACTAGAATATGAACTCTCTGCAGTTGGGTACTCGGGGGCGTGGACGTAGGGCAAGAGACAAAGAGTCCTTGTAGCCGAACCACGATAAATACTCGTGCGTGAATGGGTTGCAACTTTCCTTTACGTTATTGGCTGTGCTTTGATTTTGCATTATGTGAACTTGTGATTTGGACTGTTGTTGTACCTTGTGTGATAGACATGTTCTAAGTTAGTGTTGGCATAAACAACAAGAAACGTCTTTCATATTACAACAAGCTAAAATGACATTTGATACAACAAGTAGTAAAAGTTTTTATAACGGTAACGTATCACCCCCCCCCCCCTCTACCGTGTTCAACAGATTGGTTTTTACACATACGGATACGGAACGAGTGAATAAGTATAAATTATATATGAATGTTAGTTAAATGCATGTTGAAGTGATTACAGAGGAAATAAAATTTAAAAATCAAAGTCAATTTATTTTTTATGACAAAAGAACATAAAGATATCAAGTCTGAAAAGATCCACTAAAATGCTTGTCGTCTTATAAATGCTTCTCAAGTTTGTTAACATAAGTTTCAGGGTAAACTGCAAAAATGGTCACTAATGTATCGCGAAAACGCAAAAAAACCACCGAGTCATAAAGGCATGCAAAAATGCCATTAACGTTTCGTATAAGTGCAAAAAAGCCACCGAGAGCGAAATCTCGTTAGTTTCATCGTTAAGTGCCAAGTCACTGAGGGTAGTATCGTCATTTCATGGTTCATTTTATCTCCCGCCAATTATAATTGAAGGACTATATTTGCAAACAAACGTAAATTATTTAGTTAAAGCAACTAGATTACTAGAGTTCCTTTTTCAGATTACATTAACTCCCCAAAACCAACTCAGTTAACTTTATATCCGTTGTAAAGGTAATCAACCGTCAAACCCTAACTTAAAAAAAAATCAAATCGGAACAACGAAACCCAGCTATGGCGAATAATGATAAGAATGATAAGGAAAAGTCTTTGTTGATAGGGGGAGGAATCATCCGAAAAGTCGTGGGGCAAGGTTTTATTAAATGACGAAGTCTTTGAGGAAGTTTTGGATGAATTTGGTGATCAAGTTATTGCCAAGTATGGTTCGTATGCAAACATAGGGAAGGAGATGATAGAACAAATTCTTCAATGGATGTGGAACAAAACCTTCAACGAACCAAATGTGGGTGGTAGCGGTGCGATATCTATTCCTACCATTAGAAGTAGTAGCGGTTGGTCCAATGAGGTAGTTGCAGAGAAAAAAAGAGGTAGGGGAAGGCCGGTTGGAAGTGGCAAGAAGAAGAAGGAGGGGAGTCCTAATCCGAGTATAGTTACACAAAAAAAAAGAATAGGGGAAGGCCTGTTGGGAGTGGCAAGAAGAAGAAGGAGGGGAGTCCTAATCCGAGTACAGTTACACAAAAAAGAAAGAGGGGAAGGCTTGTTGGGAGTGGGAGGAAGAGAAAGGGGAAGGAAGAGCATACGGATCTTGGTATGTTAATGTAGTATACTTCACTTACGTGTCATTGTAAATTTGTTTATATAAGATGCTATGATATGTTTGATAGACTTTTATATGCATCCCCTTTGAGTGACATGATTGAGTGCCTTGATTGCTAGGTTTAGGATAAATATAGTATTATGTTTTTAAGTAGGCTGTTAGAATATCATAAGTGAGAGTGTTTGGCATTACTAAAGTACTGCTATAGTAACTAAGTCTTCACATTGGTTATAATTATGTCTTCACATTGGTTATGGGTGCTGGTTGAGTAGTCATGGTTAAGTGCAATAAAAAGGTTAATTAGAGTTGTATACTTGTCAAGTGTTGTGATGGAATACTTTTGCTCTGATTGTGTATCTTGAGTGTGTCTTGTATTGTCTTATATCTGTTCTTACTAAAGGAACAACAAAGGTTTGGTTTCTATATCACCACATTGACTTATTAACTAAACTACAACTATGTGGTGAGATATACAACACTGCATTGCTCTACTTCACTTGAGCCTGCATAATTGTTTCATTGACTGCTGCCGCATTGACTTTAGCATGTATACCATTAGTTTCATAGGTGCTGGTATGTCTTGACAGTGTGTTACTTTAATTGTTTATTGACGTTTGAATTTAAACGGTGGTAGGTTTAAATGATTATGATGATGAAATTGTGTTCAGAATGCACAATAATGGATTCTTTGAATTTGCTCCATTGAGATATGTACAAGGGAATGTTTCTTCACTTTGTGCCTTTGTCCATGACAAATATATCTTTAGCCTTGGTCTGGATGATATGTTATCACACATTAGGGGAGAAAAATGGGTTGTCTTCTTTTGTTTGCCTGGCAAATCATTAGAAGAAGGTTTGAAGTTAATTCACACAGACAATGTTGTGCATACAATGATCGAACTAGGTAGTCAGGCTGGTTTTGTAGATTTGTTTGTTGCTCACAAAAAACAGATGTTATCTCAATACTATTTTAAAAATATTGATTCAGGGGGTGAAGGTGGGGATGTTGTCGGATGGGTAGAAGAAGATGCTAGCTTGCGGTGCTCTAGCACTTCAACTCCTTTTAGGACTAGCACTTCAAAACCTTTTAAGGTTGTGGATGATGTTGATGCTTCAAAACCTGAATCCGGGAAGCATGAAAAGAGGGTGAAGAGGTCTGTGGATAAGGGAAAAGGAAAGATGGTTGAAGAGGATGATGTTCTTAACAGGAACAAACCGGTTGGTATTGNTGAAGGTGGGGATGTTGTCGGATGGGTAGAAGAAGATGCTAGCTTGCGGTGCTCTAGCACTTCAACTCCTTTTAGGACTAGCACTTCAAAACCTTTTAAGGTTGTGGATGATGTTGATGCTTCAAAACCTGAATCCGGGAAGCATGAAAAGAGGGTGAAGAGGTCTGTGGATAAGGGAAAAGGAAAGATGGTTGAAGAGGATGATGTTCTTAACAGGAACAAACCGGTTGGTATTGTCATTAGAGACGGTGGTTCTATGAAGAAGACAGCAGGTGTTGGTTCAGTGAATTTAGGAGCAAGGGGTGGGGGTCTTTTAAGACCAAGAAGTGATGTTAGAATCACTAATTACGTATTGGGTCTAAGGGCACCAAGATCAATGGGTAACAATGTGGTGTTATTTTGACTAGGTGAGTCTAATGAATTGTTTAGCAAATATTTTAGATACATTGCATTGCCTATTATAGTAACCTCATTTCATTGCATATTTTGACTATGCAGGTGTAGTTGATCACCTGTTGGTTCATCCAGTAGAAGGTTTTGAAGATTGACATATGGGTTCATCTATTGGGAATATGTAATGTGTAGAAACAAAAGCACTTTAATTTGGTTGTATTTACTAATGTAATTTGACTAATGTAACTTGAACTATTTTACCTCTGTTTCGAATACACCAAAGGGTGTGTGCAGGCATTGTGATGGGTTCTTTTTGGTACATGCCGAACAATATTATGTAAATTGAAGTATTTCATATGGGTTAAATGTTTAGTCAGGCTTGACTCCTATCAAATACTAGGTTTTGTGTGTCTGTTATACTATATTTGTGTTTTTTTTTGTTTTGTTTTTTGTTTTATATACTTCTATCAATACTTTGTTTTGGGTTAAATGCTTATTGATGCTTGACTCCCATCAATACTCTGTTATTGCATCCAATTTCTTATGCATAATATGTTTGTGTTTGTTTTGTGTTTCTGTTATTTGCTTCGATTAATAGCATTTACAAGTTTGTGTTTGTGTATTATGGTTAGAATTCTGTCAGTTTCATGTTTGTGTTTGTGATACGAATCGAACACTGTATATCAAGAAAATCGGGATCAAACGACCCCTTCCATTCATAAATCATACATTTACAACCTTACGATAGGGGAAACCACAACCCCTATCTACATCTACCTTACGACAGGGGCACCAAAAGGAACAAAAGAAACCACAACTCCACGTCTCCACAAGTGCCCAACCACCTACTACCTACATTCATCATACACAACAAAACAACCCACCCCAGCCTCCAGCACCCAACCCCTTCACATGTACGTTTGCCTCACAGCAAACTCAATTTTGGAAACAATGTTGTCGTTAGTTTGCCTAAGCATCCTCATCAACCCCCTCATCTTTCTCATATCAGCTGACTGAATCCTCCTAAGCTTGTTCATATTGGCCCTTGCAGCTCTCGAGCCCCTTAAGTTTTGGAGCTCCAAAATCAGGTCCCCCTTAATACGGAGCATATTAGACAGTTTTTGGCACCTACTCATTAACTCTTGTGCATGATGAATGTCTTCATCAACCACTCGCTGGTAATGGGATAGCATCATTTCCGATATGACAAATGAGTTACAGGCAATCACGAGATCAAGACAGCGAGACATGTAATTAGAAAAGAGAATGATAATTTTTTGGTTACGGGTGTATGTGTTTCTGCTTGTGTGTGTGTGAAGGCGTTGTGACAATTTAATATGGAAACATGAAAATAACTTTGCAAATTACCCATTGAGGTCATGTCACAATTATACCATAAAGGTTGGCGGGAGATAAAATGAACCATGAAATGACGATACTACCCTCAGTGACTTGGCACTTAACGATGAAACTAACGGGATTTGGCTCTCGGTGGCTTTTTTGCAATTATACGTAATGTTAGTGGCATTTTTGCATGCCTTTATGACTCGGTGATTTTTTTGCGTTTTCGCGTTACGTTAGTAACCATTTTTACATTTTACCCTAAGTTTTAATTATCTTTTTATATGTAGTATTATATATAGTATAGATAAATGCTCTTGTTCTTATTAGAGCAACAAAATTGTCTAGTATAATTTTAAAAAGGAAAAATGACTTTATAGTACAAGATGCCAAAAGTCAAGTCAATTTTTTGTGTCACAGCATGTCAAATCAGTATTTTTCTTTTAACATAACTTTTTAACTAATTACAGGATTGAGATCCTCTCATGTTTCATTTAAACATGAGAGGTCATGTTAGTTACCTTTTTTTTTTCACAATGATTAATTTATAAAATGATGGTCCCATAATGATTAATTTATTTATTTTTTCTTCACTCACATATATTTAAACATGACCTCTCATATTCAAATGGAATATGAGAGGATCTCAATCCTTAATTAAATAACTTTAGGGTGCGTTTAGTATGTTGTCATGTATCACAATGAGTATAGGTATAGGTATAACGTGAGTTTTTCAGAAATGAAAGATCCATACCTTCCCTTTTTGAATGATATGGAGTATGGAGCATATCTATATTTTATTCCCATATTTAAAAGGTTCACATCTTAGGGTGTGTTTGGTTGGGGTATATAGGAATGGAGGTATGGGTGTCAAAGTGATACATAATGTTTGGTATGAGGCAATGATGGTATCAAACCCATAACACTTATCAAAAGGGATAGGAGGGCATATAGGTGTCTATGAATCTATCATTCATTCTATCATTTTTTCTCTTTAAAGCAAATAACTATTTATTTTAAAATTTTCTTTCTCATACTCACAAAGTACAAATATAATTCAAAATTAGCACCACCACTTCCCCTCTAAAAATGTAGTTATTATTATTTAAATGAACCCACTAATCTTTGATACTCATGCATCAAAAAACAAACCAAACACAATTAATGAAATTATCATAACGAATCTCATACATTCTTTATATCAAAGTCATACCTATAGTGATTCCACGTAGCAAACCAAACGCACCCTTAAACAACACATGATTGAAATGAAAATTCATTCCTTGATTTTTATTCCGGGATACCAAACGTACCCGTAGAGAACAAGGCTTGAATCATAACATAAACAGGTAACAGTATCATGGCTTGAGTTATTACTGTAATTGTCAAAAGTTTTTTCATTCGTTTTGTAGACCTCCCAGTTAAAGTATCGGGTAGAGTCTAGAATGTGTAATTTCTGTTTTATATGTACTCTTGTATTTATACTCTTATGACTTCTAGTGACTTGCTAGTAGCATTTTATATATATAATCTTTTCTGCCGTTTAAATAATAATGATAATAATAATAATAAATAATAATAAAAATCATGGCTTTGAGTTATAACGGCGCCTTAGCTTGGCGCAAAGGGTGTATATGATACCCTTTGCTCTAACATGTCAAGGAGGGAGAATGGGAGATTCTAGTCTTTCAATAAAGTTACTACTATAATATAAACACAATGTTATAGTTTGTAAATAAGACTGTTTAGCATACAAAACAAGCTACAATTATATGTTCACAGATAAAAAACATGCATTTATAAAAACACTATATTGTAGTCGAGACTTAATAAAAAAAATATATATATATACAATCGAACTAGCTTTTGTGTATCTAAGACTAGAATAATTATTTGCCTTTAATAAACTTCCCGTTTTCTAGACATGTACTACGGTTAACTTATTCTGTTTTAAATAACATGCACCAACCTACAAAAGGTTTTTTGGGAACCTATATGCTACACATATTCCATCGTGTTGTACATAACACGTGTAGAAGTCATTGAATGCTATTCAAAACTTTGAAAGAAAATGTAGTTCATTCTAAGTTCTAACACTTAACTTGTATACGCCTTTTATGAAGTCAAATTCTGAGAGAAGTATTTGGTTGAATACTTGAATTGGTCCGCCGCCCTTCACCACTAGGAGTCTAGGAGCTATGTACTATACTACTATAACATGTTCAATTAAAAGCTACCCATCAAAAGTGTACGTCCCTGATCACATGGATACCAAATGTTGGTTATTGCTAGCCTTTTGATTTGTGAGTCAATTAACGCAGCGCCATTTATTTATTTATTTATTTATTTTTTTTATAATAAGTGGTGTTTGTGTTATTTTGATCTACAGGTATGGTCATATGTAGGGGTGTTATCGTGTCGGGTTATCGGGTCTTGTCGGGTCGGGCGAGTCGAGTTTTGGTTAGAAAAAACTAATCCGCAACCCGACCCGATAAGGAGTCGGGTTATCGGGTTTGGGTTGTAATCGGGTCGGGTGATACTACAAATCAGCAACTAATAAATTACCAAATATGACTTTTTTTCCTAAAAGTTACCAAATGTGACTTAGGTGTTGTTTCTTTTTTCCCTTAGCTAAGGACATGGACCCACTAAACCCCACTAAACTATTTAATATTATTTATTTTTTAAGTGGGACCCATTTATTTCCCTTGTTTCATCTATATCTACAAGGGAAGAAATATGGATCCTTCCCCATTAAGACTTGCTAAGAGATGTGGACCCACATGGACCCACTTACCACTTAGCTAAGAGAAAAAAAAACACACAACCTTAGCCTTTGATCAAACATAAAAAAAAAAGTATATTAGTGACTAGTAGTACTACTAACAAACTGTAGGAACCAAACTTACTAGTTACTACTAATTCTAGTAGTCTACTAGTACTACTGATGTTGGATAAGAATCAAACGCATAAGGATTAATCAAGTACTCTTATTAGTATTAGTATTGATCTTTATTTATTCATAATGCATTCATAGGATATACACACAAGTCAAAACGGATATTTATTTATACCAAAGTTACTGTAAGTTACAAGCCCAAACTTAACCCAAACACCCCTGATGCAGGCTGCAAGCCTGCAAGTCTGCAACAACATTCAAACAACTAACACCCAAACACCCCCTGATGTACATGACTATCTATCTCGAATTGAATTTGAACCATTTGTATATTTGCCTATGCGCTGTATGGAAAACGCAATTACATTAGCTATGTAACAGAAGCTTCCGATGTGCTATTTGTTTTATCGGTATAATGAAGTAACGAAGTAACTAAGTGCTATTTGTTTTACCGGTATAATGAAGTAACTAAGTGCTATTTGTTTTATCGGTATAACGAAGTGATATCGGTATAAACATGTTTAAGCACTATTGCTTGTTTTTACTAAATATTAATTAAGATTATATACACCATCATGATTCCTCACCATAAAAGTGATGTTACAGTAACATAATTACTAAATGTTGCAGACTTCCATTTAAAATTATATAAACTATTATAATTACTAGATGTTAAAATTATGGTGAAATTGAAAAAGGATGATGACTTTTATGGTTACAATAGCATAACTAGGCATTCCAAGTATTAAGAGGAAAAAAAATAAATTTTGAATTTCGGGTCTTATCGGGTTGACCCGATAACCCGATTATCTAACCCGAACCCAACACGATAACGCTATCGGGTTATCGAGTTTGGGTCAAAACAACCCGATAAGATTTATTAACCCGATATAACCCGACCCGATAAGCCTTATCTGGTTCGGTTCGGGTCAACCCGACCCTACTGACACCCCTAGTCATATGTGTGTTTGTGAGGAAAGAGTTGGATTTGATGAATGTCACGTGTTTGTAGATGTATTTGACTGCCAATGTTATAAGTTAAGGAGTTGATACTCACACCACAAAAATTGATACACACATCAATTTTTGTCACATCATTAATGCATATGTTACAAGATGATATGTGCATCAAGTTAGGTTATATGTTGGGTCATGATGGACTTGGGCTTTTAGCCAAATTTTGCATTTGTTGTGATAGTGGTCTATCCGAAATTATGAGCTAGTAATGGACTTTATCCGCTATTTGGTTATTTGTTGGTTGTTTAGAACTTAAAAATTTGACGTAATTTTTTCCCCCTCACCGTATTGTAGTTTGTCTTTTTATTTTTATGAATGAAAATTTATTTTGATTGAAAAATGAAAAAAAAAATTGGTTGGGCCAAGAAAGTGTGAAACGGCATGTGAAACGAGAGAAGGGTATTTTCAGTGTGTGAATGTGAAATGCCAAATATTGATATGGCACTGATTTGGCACAATGGCATGCACAAAGACATGCCACCACACCCCTTACTATAAAGTGTAAATAATATATTTTTTAAAGTTATTATTATTATTATTTTTTAATTTTATTCTATTATAAAATTGTGAAATAAAAAAAATGACATAAAATATAAAGTTTGATAAGTTAAAAGTAGTAAAACATAAAAAATACGGAGCAGAAAACCATAAAAAACTGTCTTGTCTTATTAATAAAGTGGGTTAAACCGCCGAAATATGTGCTAAACAAAAATTTTAAAGTTTGAAAAGTCAAAATAATAACAGCCAAAAGATACAAAACAAAGAACATATAAACTTCTACTTATGTCCCATAATAATTGTCCACTTTGACTTTTTTTAGTCTTTTGTATTCAACTTTGACTATAAATATTTTATTTGTGTAATATAATACTTGATAAAAATATATGAATAGATTGGGTTTTAAATGCATTTTAATTTGGTATAATGTTCATCAAGTATTATATAACACAAATAAAAATATTAATGGTCAAAGTTGAACAAGAAACCCTTAAAAAAGTCAAAGTGGACAATTATTATTGGACAGAGGGAGTATCTTTTTCTGTCAATAAAGTGAAGGCTAAAAACCGGGATACTAATTGTCAAATTATAACAAGAATTTTTAAGTGGATAACTAAAGTAAAGTACATAAGAGCACTCGGTAAGGTGCCCTTTGCAAACGAGTTATAAGTTAACGCAGGCGAGTTAAGGGGCGCGTTATTGTACCGAGCTGTGAGTTAAGGGGTGCATTTAACGTGGTGCGTTGTGGATTTAACGCAACGTTAAGCTGCAACGTAGCCATTCACCCACACAAATTTTTTTCACACTTCCACTACTCTATATAATCTACAATACACTTCTATTAGCACAAAAAAAAAAAAAAAATGTCGGGCGGCAACAATAACAACAACGACTCGTTCACGAATCTCCTCGGTGGGTGGAATAACCCATACGCAGGTTCGTCATCAAATCCGAATTGGAATAACCCAAACGAGGGTTCGTCGTCAAATCCGACTTGGAATAACCCAAACCAATTCGGTATGTCGAGTCAAGACCTTTTCCAACAACATTAAGCATTTCAATATTGGCAAGAAAGCAAACAAAACACCCTAAACACCGATTTCCAAAATCTTCAATTCACACAACAATCCCAAACGGACACAAATGAAGTTCCCGAAACACCTACTTCTCCTCCAAAACCCAAAAGTCGTGGTAAACGAAAGGCAAAAAAAAATCCAAAGACCCTGTAGAAGACGAGGAAGAAGAAGCTGAAAACGTGAGGCATCGTTGGACGCCAAGTGAGAAAAAATTACTTGCCGAGTGTTAAGTGGCATGTTCAGAGGATCCGCGTGTCGGGCGTTCCCAATCTAAGGATACGTTATGGCAACGGATAAGAGGTGAGTTCAATAGAATAAATTCAAAACCCCGCAACAAGGATATGCTACAATCCAAGTGGAAAACGTTGAACCGTGATTGCAATAAGTTCAACGCTGCTTTCAAACGGGCGCAACGCGAGCAAAAAAGTGGGGAATGTGAAGTGAATATCCTAAAACGGGCCAACCAAATGTATTGTGACGAACACAACAACACGCCATTCATGAATGACTAGGCTTGGAACGTTTTGCGTAAACATCAAAAATGAAACGCGCCAGAGCCGGTTGATTTAACCGGTGACATCCCAAGCCAAACAAAAGAGGCTTTGTTTGGTCATGATGAAGAACCACGGCCTATTGGAAAAAATCGGGCTTCGAAGAAACAAAAATCCGAGACAACAACAAGCACCGGAGGCACGAGTGGCACCGGAGGTTCCTTTTCTTCGTTCAATTTCACCGAGGCTATGCGCCAAGAGTATCGGGCAAAACATGAAGATGCGGCCAAGGCGTATCAGGCGACCGCAGAAAACCAATACACACAACAGAGGTTGAAGAAGATTGAATTTTTGTTGCTTGACACTACCAGCAAGGATCGAAACTATGTGGCGTTGGTCAATATGGAAAAGGACAGAATCATCAAAAAATATAGGTTGCCTCCTCGTCAAGAATGAATAATTGTGTAATGTTGTGTTTTTTTAATTTCATACTATTTTTTTTTTCTTAGCCTTTTTTTTAAATTCCGTATTGTAATGTGTTGATCGAATTAATGTTATGGTTTTAAATAAATGAAATATTTGTTAAAGTTTGAGGTTGAAATTAAAAATAATTAAAGTGAAAGTGAGTTATTGTACCATGGTGCTTTTTGGTGAGTTAAGGTTAAAATGTTAAAGCTAATGTGGCGCTGACGTGACGGTGAGTTAACATATATCTCACTAGCACCTTACCTTGTGCTCTATAGAACAAAAAGAGAATGACTTTTACATCTTGTGTGTTTTTGTTAACGGCAGTAAAAAAAATAAGCATAACTATATGTGATGTATATTGGG
>LBNU01019328.1:11952-25089 GCA_014162995.1 Artemisia annua
ATAATTGAAAATAAAGCTAGAGTTAGAACTTCAAGATGCAAAACACAAGTTTCAAGTACTAATAGCAAAGCTAATGACGAAGTGATGAATGTTCTTACAACTCTTACAAAACAAATTAGTCTTCTTGTCAAAGATAAAAAAAAACCTCATCAAACCGTCAATGTTGTGAATCAAAGTTGTGAAACATGTGGTGGTCCACATCCGTATTATGAGTGTTCGAAAACCGGTGCCTTTGCTCACGAGAGCGTGTATGCTACAAATATGGGTGGTAACGGTTACCAACCCCAAGGAGATCGGAATCTCCTTAGCTACCGCTCGAACAATTATCTTGGACCACCACCCGGCTTTAATAACCAACCGCAAAATCAAATTGTGCCACATCGAAATAATCAAGTCAATCAAAATCAAAATCGAACAAATCATGGTTTTCAAAATCAAAATCAAGGGTTTAATCAAAATCGGGGTTTTCAAAACCAAGGGAATCATAGCCAAGGCCCGAATCAAGGGAATTTTCATAATAATGCTAATCATGGGAATGTTAATCATGGAAATCAAAATCATGGAAAATTTCAAAATCAAGGTTTTCATCAAAATAACCGAGGGCAAAATTTCAATAATCATAATCAAAATGTTGTTCAAAATCCATCGCCCTCGGATGAGATTCTTAAGCAAATAATGAAAACTCAAGAAATTTTGGCTAAGGAAATCCTTGATATTAAGAAGTCTTTCAATTATCGACCCTCGGGTTCGGGTACTAAGTCTCTTCCAAGCAACACGATCGCTAACTCGAGGGGCGATGTTAAGGCGATCACGAAACGAAGTGGTGTTTCATATGATGGACCTACAGCTCCGACTACCTCTTCTTCTCTTCCTCCCAAGGTAGTCGACCATGAAACCGAGGCGACAACGGATACGGAACTTCCTACTAATAACGGAAGGACCGAAAACATCCAACCTCCGGTTGTCCAAACGTCTAAAGAAAAAGAAAATGTGTCTAAAGGAAAGGAAAAAGACACTTTTGAACAAGATGAACCAATTAAAACTAAACTTCCTTATCCTTCGCGTTTAAATGATCAAAAGCACCGTGAGACAATAAACTACCAAAAGGAAAAATTCTATAAAATCTTTCAAGATCTTCGCTTCGATTTAAGTCTCGCGGATGCCGTTGTTTTGATGCCAAAATTTGCGTCGATGATCAAAAATTTGTTTAATAACAAAGAACAATTGTTTGAAATGACGAAAACACCTTTGAATGAAAATTGTTCCGCGGTTCTTCTTAAGAAGCTTCCCAAAAGCTTGGAGATCCCGGCAAGTTCTTAATTCCGTGTAATTTTCCGGGGATGGTTCAATGCTTCGCCCTAGCCGATTTGGGTGCTAGCATTAACCTTATGCCCAAGTCGTGGAAGAAATTTTCTCTTCCCGATCATACTCCCACGTGCATGACCCTCGAGCTCGCCGATCGATCTACGTCTCATCCCATTGGAATCGCCGAGGATGTCATTGTTAATGTTGGAAAATTCCATTTCCCTGCCGATTTTGTGATTTTCGATTTTGATCCCGATCCAAGGGTTCCTCTCATTCTCGGGAGAGGTTTCCTAAGGACGGGCCATGCGTTGATTGATGTTTATGATGAGGAGATTACTTTGCGAAATGGTAATGAAGCCGTCACGTTTAACTTGGCCCAAACGTCGAGATACTCCTCCACCGATGATTGCATGTCCGTAAACCGTGTTGATGTTATTGATGAAGTTTCGGAGGAGTATTCTCAAGAACTACTCGGTTTTTCTCATGATTCTTCGAGTGGCAATCCCACTCCTTCTTCTCAACCTATTGTTGCCGACTCTTCCCCTTCCCTCACTCCGTTTGAGGGAAGTGATTTCTTTTTGGAAGATGTCAATGCTTTTCTTGCTATCGACACACCGGATGTTGATGATTCTTATTACGATCCGAAGGGAGATATTCTTTTGCTTGAACAACTTTTGAATGAAGATCCTTTTTCTCCTCTCCCTCCGAAGGACATTTATGTTGAAGAAGTTAAAGAAGTCAAAGAAGCTGAACCGTCTAACGAAAAACCTCCCGAGCCCGAGCTTAAGGACTTACCTCCTCATCTTGAGTACGCTTTCTTAGAAGGAACCGACAAATTTCCCGTTATCATTTCTAAATTCCTTCAAGATGAGGAGAAGAACCGTCTTTTAGATTTGCTTAAGAAGCATAAGAGTGTCATCGCTTGGCAAATTTCCGACATCAAGGGCATAGACCCTCGTTTTTGTACTCACAAGATTTTACTTGAAGATAATTACAAACCTTTCGTCCAACAACAACGACGGGTTAACCCAAAAATACATGAAGTCATAAAAAAAGAGGTTATCAAATTGCTCGACGCTGGGATGATTTATCCCATTTCTGATAGCCCATGGGTTAGCCCGGTCCATTGTGTTCCAAAGAAAGGTGGTATTACCGTTGTGAAGAACGATGATAATGAGTTAATTCCCACACGTCTCGTCACCGTATGGAGAGTGTGTATCGACTATCGCAAACTTAATGATGCTACTCGTAAAGACCATTTCCCGCTTCCTTTTATTGATCAAATGCTCGAACGTCTTGCGGGAAATGAGTTCTATTGTTTTCTTGATGGTTTTTCTGGCTATTTTCAAATTCCGATTGATCCCCAGGATCAAGAGAAGACCACTTTTACTTGCCCTTATGGAACGTTTGCTTATAGACGTATGCCTTTTGGTTTATGCAATGCTCCGGGCACGTTCCAAAGGTGCATGATGGCCATATATCACGATTTGATCGAGAAAACAATGGAGGTCTTTATGGATGATTTTTCGGTATATGGTGATTCTTTTACGTCTTGTCTCTCCCATTTGGAGAAAATGCTCCAACGATGTGAAGAAACTAATTTGGTTCTCAATTGGGAGAAATGTCACTTTATGGTTAAAGAGGGTATAGTCCTTGGCCATAAGATTTCTAAAGCCGGGATTGAGGTTGATAGGGCCAAAGTCGATGTGATCGCAAAACTACCTCATCCCACAACCGTCAAGGGAATTCGAAGTTTCCTCGGTTATGCCGGCTTTTACCGACGTTTTATTCAAGATTTCTCCAAGATAGCCCGACCTTTGACCCACCTCTTGAAAAGGATGCTCCGCTTATCTTCTCAAATGAGTGCATCGATGCATTTAATATTCTTAAGAAGAAGTTAACGGAGGCTCCTATCTTAGTTGCCCCCGATTGGGACTTGCCTTTTGAGCTCATGTGCGATGCTAGCGATTATGCTATCGGGGCGGTCTTGGGGCAACGAAAGAACAAATATTTTCAGCCGATACACTATGCAAGTAAAACAATGAATGACGCTCAATCTCATTACACGACTACTGAGAAAGAGATGTTAGCCGTCATATATGCCTTTGAAAAGTTTCGACCTTACTTTCTTTTGAAAAAGTGCATAGTGTATACGGATCATTCGGCTTTAAAATACTTAATGAATAAACAAGATGCTAAACCAAGACTTATGCGATGGGTTCTTCTCCTTCAAGAATTTAATGTTGAAATTCGAGACAAGAAAGGAGCAGAGAACTTAGCCGCCGATCATTTGTCTAGACTCGAAAATCCTCATCAAAGTGTTCTCGAGAAAAAGGATATTAATGAGTCATTTCCTCTCGAGACACTTGGGAGTGTATCACATAGTGATTCTAGTACCCCATGGTTCGCCGATTATGCGAATTACCATGCGGGGAATTTCATTAGGAAGGGAATGTCGTCCCAACAGAAAAAGAAATTCTTTAAGGATGTTAAGCATTATTATTGGGACGACCCCTACTTGTTTAGAGTTTGTGCGGATCAAGTGATTAGGAGATGTGTTCACGGCAAGGAGGCCGATGAGATTCTTATGGCATGCAACAATGGACCCACGGGGGACATCATGGTGCCAATTTTACCGCAAAGAAAGTTTTCGACTCCGGCTTCTATTGGCCGACGATATGCCGAGATGCACAAGATTTGGTGAAATCTTGTGACTCGTGCCAGCGTCAAGGAAAAATTTCACAACGTGATGAGATGCCTCAAAACGCTATTCAAGTTTGTGAAATCTTTGATGTATGGGGTATCGATTTTATGGGACCATTCCCGTCTTCGAGAGGGAATAAGTACATACTCGTGGCGGTCGATTACTTGTCTAAATGGGTTGAAGCGAAAGCGCTCCCCACAAATGATGCCCGAGTAGTGGTTAAGTTCTTGAAAAGTTTGTTTTCCCGATTTGGTACACCTCGTGCTATCATAAGTGATCGTGGTACTCATTTTTGTAATGATCAATTTGCTAAAGTCATGTCTAAATATGGAGTTACTCATCGTCTTAGTACCGCGTATCATCCGCAAACGAGCGGTCAAGTTGAGGTGTCCAATCGTGGACTTAAGAGAATTTTAGAAAGGACCGTAGATGGAAATCGTGCCTCTTGGGCCGATAAGCTAGATGATGCATTATGGGCTTTCCGTATGGCTTACAAAACACCCATCGGATGTACTCCATATAAGTTGGTGTACGGAAAAGCTTGTCATTTACCCATCGAGTTAGAGCATAAAGCATATTGGGCTTTGAAACATGTTAATTTTGACCTTAAGACCGCGGGTGATCATCGTAAAATACAATTGAATGAATTGGTTGAATTGCGTGATCAAGCTTATGAGAATTCTTTAATCTACAAAGAGGATTCATGATGACAAGATTAAGAACCGTGATTTCAATGTAGGAGACCGAGTCCTTTTTTTAAATTCTCGATTGAAGATTTTCTCGGGCAAGCTTAAAACCCGTTGTCTGGACCGTTCACTATTACCCATGTATTCCCTTATGGTACCGTCGAGTTGTCTCAACCCGATGGTCCCAACTTTAAGGTGAACGGTCATAGAATCAAGCATTACTTCGGAGGGGATATACCACCCATGGTAGTCCCGGATCTCCAAACTTTCCCCAAGGACAATTGAATTCGGGGATCGAGTCAAGCTACGTGACTCGGTGAACAAAAACAAAGCGCTTCGTGGGAGGCAACCCATGCTTATCATTTCTATCTTCTTTTCTATTTTCTAATAAATAACGTGAGGAGGGGTGACCTCTTCCACTCTTGTGTTTCGTGGTTGTTTGTGAATGTCCAGGATTGTCCCGAATTATGATGACTCTCGTGCTCGTTGTTTCTCTTCTTCACTCGAGTATCATTCTTCGTTGCTTATGGAAATCCGATATCCAAAAATCTTATCGACTAACATTTATCTTTTGGCATAATTAATAAACGGCCCTAGATTTTTGTTAGGATTACCCTTACCTTTGAAACATTGAGGACAATGTTTATCTTTAGTCTGGGGGGTGAATCTTCGATTCGATTGACCTTGCACTTTCACTTTTGTCGTTTACTCTCGCAACCCCGTTTTTCCTAACAAATTGAAAAAATTAAAAAATTTTGAAAATTTTGATGAAAAAAAATGATGAAAATGATATGAAAAAGCACAAAAAATGTGAAAAAGTTGAAAAAGATGTGCAAAAAAATATAATATGTGTTTTGACACCGTGTTGACTTTCCAGCTGGCGAGAGTAGGAATAAAATTTTGACTTGATCGGGCGTGTTGAGCCCTAGCTTGTTCCCTTAACCAATGATGATCATATAAGCTTGTGCTAGTTTTGTACACAAGGAGCTATAAAACGCGAATTCTTTCTTAAGAATCTGCAAGTTCCCGTACTTGACTTTATACATGCGCAGCTTAAAAGCTTTCGCTAGTCTTTTACATAAGGAGCTAGAAAACGCGAATTCTTTTACTAGAGTTTGCGAGTTTCCGTATTTGACTTTAAATATGTGTGGCTGATTATCGGCTAAGTATTCGCGAGTCTCATTATTTGAGATTTGTTAAAAAGGCGAAGAGCGAGAAATGATAGAGTCTATTTAGAAGTTAGATGCCATACGTGGAGTAGTGGTTCTCTTTAAAGCTCATCGAAGGTACTTGTGGTCTTTTGTTCCCATCAGCTTGTTTCACCCCATATCTTGTGTATAATAATTAAAGATGTCTTGGTTTTGACGAAATTTAGTTCTTTATCTTCTTAAGAGAATCTTTGCTTGAAAAATTGGGTACACATCAAGGATACACACCAATCGTATTGAGTTGTATTGTATTATGTTGTATTGAGATGTACATATGTGGTTTCGGAGCTACCCTTTAAAGCCCGGTATTCATAAGTGCTAAGGTGCTTTAAGACTCCGGATTGAGATCGGACCTTGAATCCTTACTTCTAAAGGCGGTAAGGTCTTGGATTGAAACCGTGAAGGTTCGGAGTTGAAAAGTTACTAAGGCAAGAAAAAATGAATGAAAAAAAAAGTATCAAGAAAAGTCAAAAAAGTGAAAAAATCAAAAGAAAGAATAAGGATTTATGTTGAGATTTATGGATTATGAGATTAAGTGTTAAGACTAAAGTTGGTAGCACGTGAGGTGCATGCTAATGATCCTAGATCAGGCGCATGAGGTGCACGTGAAAGTACTCTCCAACTTATGTCTATTTTGATGTATTCCAAAGTCTTTGAATGTATGTATCCAATATCCTTGATGTGGACCTCATTTTTAAAGCAAATTTTCTTAAGAGAAGATCGATAACTACTTAGCGTTTGAATACTTGGTATCTTTATCGGACTAAATCATATTGGAACGAGAAAATATGAAGCAATTCATTTCTCAACTTAATTTAAAATAAATAGATACACTAAGATATAAGAGCAAGGGGTTTTACACAAGTAACTACGATGAGTAGTATTGACATCTAACTTGTAAGTAAACGGTGATCTCGTTCATAAGCTTAGTTTGGGGACTCGTAAAAAATCAAGGACGATGAATTTTATCCGTATGGTCACTATTCTTTGAATCGTGTTTCTACTCAATGAACCTAAACGTTATTGCAAAATAATGAAAGTTAACATACCGTCACAAGAATAAAGTTGAAAAATACAAAAATAGTAGTGTAAAGTTAGTATATGGAATAAAATGGGTAAACGGGGCGTTTTAGGGAATAAATGATTTTGAAATCTCTTTTGAACATTCTTGCTACTTTTCAAAGTTAGTAGAAAGAGGTTTTGAAATTATTTATCTCAAAAGCATGATTTGATTACATTGCGTGAGGACACGACAATATCTTAGTCTGGGGGATTTTGGTATGTGTTAATTCACATACCTTTTCATTACCAAAAACCGACCCAAATAGACTAATTATGCTAACAAATTCCAAAGAATGTGTGTTTTTATGTTTTTGATTGTGCAGGGTCGGATATTTCACAAAAAGACAAAAATCAAGCGAAAACCGGCAAAAACGAGCACGAGAGTGGAACGAGTCTAAAAGTCAATGATGAGCTCAAATTTTCAGAAAGAGATCCTTCAAGTTTCAAAGATGTTCAAAGATAGTCCTTGGTCAAAGTTTGAAGAAATGGCAAGAATGGCCCTTCTACTTTTGGAATTCATCAAATCAAATCTCTTGAAGTCAAGATTTGAGAGATTTCAGAACAAGCCCTCCAAGAATCTTAGTTTTTCACAAATGGTCCTTGAAGAACATTATTAAAGAAAGACAGAAGTACCCTTAAAGTTTCATCAAATTACAACTTTGGTCCTTGGTTATTTCATTCTTTGCAAACCGGATCCAATATATACTTGTCCAAGTTTAATTTTACAAATCCAAGTCAAAACCAATAAACCCCATAAGCCTTCACATTAGCCCATTCCCATCAATTAAAAACCCAAAGCCCATTTCCTCTTATACACAACCCGGCCCACTCTCCATATTAACCCACGGTTAAAAAACAATAAAAAAAATCTTATAACTTTCCCTCCCCCCAATTCACCCCCGTACATCCCCAACCTCCAATCCTAAGAACCCTAATTTACCCACACCTAAATGACCCGTCTCCCAATAAAATTACCTTTAATTAACTAATCATAGAGCTTCTAGAAGCCACCCCACGTGCACAGGAGGGTGTCAGAGAGAAGATTGGGTAATGATTAGATGGCGTGAACACTTGGCAGCTCACCATTGGTCTAACCACATCACTCCTTTGCATTGGATTCTATCTCTGAGCATATGGCAGTGTTGCATCCCACGGATTGCCAAAGTGGCAAAATGGAGAGCTCTCATTGGATATGCCACATCACAGAATTTGATCCAAGGGTCCTGATTTATTTGAAGAAACACAAATTGGATCAAGGGTCACAAATAGAGCTTCTGGACGTTTCTGAGACCTCTCACCCCTCACTCTTACTTCTGCTATAAATAGGGAACGTTTTTCATCTCATAGTGTGTAGAATTAGGTACTGTTATGCTGCTAAAATAGTGTTAGGATTATTGATAGCTTAAAAATCTCTTGTAAACTCAGTCTCATATTGTACCTTCAGTTCAAATCAATAAACGTTTAATGTAATTTTCATCTTAAATCTGTTTTGTTAAACTCCTTAATGCTTCATTTAGCTCTTGGATAGTTTCATAAGCTGATTTTACATTTCATATAAGCTTCTCAGAAGCTTATATAAGCTTTAAAACCTTTACAAATCACTTTTCTATTCTCTTTTATAAAAACATAAAAATCAATAAAAATACAGAAAATATAAAAAAAATATAAAAAAATGTTTTCAAAAGCTCAATCCAGCTTGCAATCAAGCTTATTTTAGTTTTTCAAAGCTCATTTTAGCTTTCTAGCTCTTGTGAAGCTTTTAGTTAGCTCAAACAATTGAATTCACTTAAATTCCATAAAGGTCAACATAGAAGTCAACTGCAGATGGTGATTGATGGGGTTCCATTGATAGTTTAAGCTAGTTGTGGAAGAGCTTAGCCTATCTAAAGATAGGCTTCTTCGGAAAACCTTCTGTTCTTGCTGAGGGTAATTTTGTAAGTTTCATTATTTCATTTTCAAGCTTCTCTATTGAAATTGTTGAGTGTTATAGTTAGATCTGTTGCTGTTATGTTTGTACTGTTCCATTGGTTTGTTTTCTTCATGTTTGAGCTTCTGAGTTTAGTTGTGATCATAGTGTAACAGTTTTCATCTCTATCCATTGTTTGATTCATGTTTAACTGTGAGAATTTGTGATTTTTGTGACTGAGTAATTGCTGTTATAAGATTGTGTTTGCTGAGATTTTGGTTTTAGTGTTGTAATAGTATTCATCTAGATCATTTGTTTGAGTAATTGATGGCCTGAATCTATGTTTCATAGTGTACCTGCTCATTCAGGGGTGTTTGGCTCTGTATTAGTTTTGCTGTTCTAGTAGTTTTCTGTGTGTTTAATTGGTATAAGTAGATTGTGTTAGGCATATATAGGTCATATTGAGCTTAAAATTGGTAGGATAGTTTATAAAAAGTCAAAATGCCATTAAATCTATCTCATGTCTAAATGATAGTTGAGTTTGCTGCTGACATTCATGCATCTGAGTAAATCATAGTTGTAGTCAGGATAATTTGGCTTTAAATTTGCTCACTATATCCATTAGGAACAGATTAGGGCATTAGGATTGAACTTAGTCAAACCATTAGTGAACTAAAAAGTCAAAATTCCATTTGAATTTTCATAACAGTTTTGATAGGTGAAATCTGCTGATGTCTTAGTGGAATTTGTTAGATAATCTGTTAGTATAGGTAAAATAAGGGATTGATTAGCTTAATAAAACACCTAGGTTAAGATTTGATCAGTTAAAATTGGATTTAGTCAACATAGGACTGCAATAAAAAGTCAAAGCTGCAGTTTTACTAGTGTTTCCTTTGCTGAATTAGAGGGTAATTAGGGTACAATCAGTGGTTAGAATTTAGGGCTTTTGGTGTTTTTGTGTTCTCTCCTGGGTAATCTAACTTTTGTCCCCATTTGTTTGGTATTTTCAGCTTATTTGATTGCTTAATTTGGCTTGATAAGGGGGTACTTTGCACTGTTGTTTCTGTATTTTCATTAGGCCTGCAATTTTTAGGTTCATTCCATTATCTGTGTTTGATTGTGCACTCTTAGCTTAGTTGAGATTGATTAAGTGTTCTGATTTACCTCTGTACCCTCTGGCTTAATTTTAGAGTTCAAGTGCTTATTCATTTTGCTTATTGAAACTGCTTTATGCTACATTTGTGTGTTCTGGATTGCATTATGGTCTGATTTTTGTTTGTCTAGGCTTATTTGAGTTCTGTGAATCTTCTATTTTTGTTTCATAAGGTTTTGTTACAAGTGCTTATTAATAAGCACTTGTAATATGCTGTTTTTAAGCCCAAAAAGCACTTCTGGCTTATTTTTCAAAAAGTTTTTTCTACAGTAGCTTTAGAATAATTTTCTAGATTTACTGTAAAAATTTGGGATTTATTTGATTTGATTTGCTATTTCTTTTGAATTTTTCTAGTTTTAAAATCATTTTTAAATAGTTTAAAATACTTTTTAATACAAAATAAATCACAAAAAGACAAAAATAGTTTCTGATTTTATTTTTAAATTTCATTTTCAGTTTATTAAGATTTTTAGAAAATAAATTTGTAGAATAAATTTTTCATTTTATAATTAGTTTGAATTTCTTTTATTAAATAAAAAATACAAAAATAGTTTTTAATTCATATTAAATAAATAAAAAGCCAAAATAATATTTTTCTTTTTCCTAAAATTTTCTTTTATCATTTTAAACTTTTAAAAATTACATTTGAGCCCGTAGGTTTAGTCTAGCTTAAAATTCACTTTTTATTTTGTTACATAGACGTTTTAATTAGTTTACGTTTACGTTTTTAACATTTGTGCTTAACATACTTGTACTTTGTGCATAATTACTTGTTTTTGATTGTTTTTTTTTCATATAATTAGTTTTAAAATTCAAAAACTTTCACTTTTCATTTTTTTCACAAACTCGATTTCACGAATCGATTATCACGATTCCATTCACCTTCACACGGACACGACCCGGGTTTTGCTTATTCGTCGAGCATTACCTTGGACTATAAATGATATAATTGGTTTTTAAATCAATCAATTTTTGGCGCCGCTGCCGGGGAAGGTTGAAGTGAATTTTGGTTTTCGTTTTTGAAAAATCGTTGTTTTGAAAAGCTTTCCTTGTATATATTTTCTTTTATAAAAAGTAAAAATCAAAAATATTAAACACTTTTCCTAAAGTGTTTGCAAAATACCAAAAATATAATAAATCATCCTCACTCTACCTCTACAGAGTGTTGTAAACCAAATAACTTCGAACGCAAAAAGAGATTGTGAAATTATTCGGTTTCGGATTACTTTAATTCTACAAACAACTCCCTCGTTGTGAGTAGATTTGAAGGAAACGATTTCGGGTGACGAATCAATCACAAAAAAATAACAAAATAAAAGAAAAATACAAAAATATTGTGATTTTAAAGTTTTCTTTTATATAAAAACCAAAAATATTTTCTTTTCTAAATTTGTTTTTCTTTTTAATTTTTGATTTCTTTTTGGTTTATGAACACTCGTTCTTCATCGAACGATCTTCTTTCACCTCTTTCGGACCCCGAACGGATTATTCGACATAATCATCGGGTTGATTTTTCAAGTTTGAATAATTTTGACGATATAATCACGAATCGTGTTCATTTCTCAACCGTTGAGGAAATGAATAATAACAATCAAAATGATGAACACCCGCCGGTGGGTGGTGCACAACAAAATGAGGATCCTCCAATAGGACCTCAACCGTTTTATGATTTGCGTCCAATGGAGGAACAACTCCAATCACCATTCAATGGTGTGAGGAGGGCCATTGTGATTCCCGACATTCAAGTAAATCAATTTGAGATTAATCACGGGTTACTCAATCTAATCACGAGTATCTCATTTCACGGTCTTGAGCACGAAGATCCTTATATTCACATAAGGAACTTCACCGACATTGCTGAAACAATAAAGATTAATCAAGTTCAGTATGATGTTGTTAAGTTGAAATTGTTTCCTTTTTCCCTTAAGGGGGCAGCCCGGACTTGGCTGGAAAAGGAACTACCGAACTCGATTCACACTTGGGGAGATTTAGCTTCCAAGTTCGTGAATCATTTCTATCCTCCTTCTAAAACTTCTAATCTTCGAACTCAAATCTTTCGTTTCCAACAAGCTTTTGATGAATCGTTCAGCGAAGCTTGGGATAGATTTAAGGAGTTGTTGGAAAAATGTCCTAATCATGGTTTCTCACCCTTGCACCAGATTGATACTTTCTATAATGGGTTGTGTCATGCTGATTAAGATTCACTCAATTCTGCTGCGGGTGGAAACTTGTTAACTCGAAATACTCAAGAAGCTTTCACGATAATTGAAAATAAAGCTAGAGTTAGAACTTCAAGATGCAAAACACAAGTTTCAAGTACTAATAGCAAAGCTAATGACGAAGTGATGAATGTTCTTACAACTCTTACAAAACAAATTAGTCTTCTTGTCAAAGATAAAAAAAAACCTCATCAAACCGTCAATGTTGTGAATCAAAGTTGTGAAACATGTGGTGGTCCACATCCGTATTATGAGTGTTCGAAATTCACTTCTGCTATAAATAGGGAACGTTTTTCATCTCATAGTGTGTAGAATTAGGTACTGTTATGCTGCTAAAATAGTGTTAGTATTATTGATAGCTTAAAAATCTCTTGTAAACTCAGTCTCATATTGTAACTTCAGTTCAAATCAATAAACGTTTAATGTAATTTTCATCTTAAATCTGTTTTGTTAAACTCCTTAATGCTTCATTTAGCTCTTGGATAGTTTCATAAGCTGTTTTTACATTTCATATAAGCTTCTCAGAAGCTTATATAAGCTTTAAAACCTTTACAAATCACTTTTCTATTCTCTTTTATAAAAACATAAAAATCAATAAAAATACAGAAAATATAAAAAAAATATAAAAAAATGTTTTCAAAAGCTCAATCCAGCTTGCAATCAAGCTTATTTTATTTTTTCAAAGCTCATTTTAGCTTTCTAGCTCTTGTGAAGCTTTTAGTTAGCTCAAACAATTGAATTCACTTAAATTCCATAAAGGTCAACATAGAAGTTGAAGAGTATGTAAAAACTCATCATTTTTGTACTATTTAGACTGCAAAAAACATTCAAAAACACCCAACAATGCATCAAAATGATAAAATTATTACAAAAGAGTGCTTTATATGTCTTAGA
>LBNU01019329.1:11599-76490 GCA_014162995.1 Artemisia annua
CGGGTGGAATATGAATGGAGGCCCCCCAGGTGTGATATATGCAAAATATTTGGTCATACTCATGATCAATGTCCCAAACAGGTGGTGAACCCTCCTGTTGTTTCTACATCACATGTGGTAACTCCTACTGTGACGCTGAATAATGATGGTTTCCAAAGGGTGGGTAAGAAGAAGAAGAAGGGTAAAGCCAAGTCTACTAATGGAAATCAGTTTGTTGGTCCATCTGTTAAAGATAATGTTAGATATGAGCCAAAGGCGACTACTAGTGAACCTAAGAAGGGAGCTAATACTATGGGGAATATATCTAAATCGTCGTCTATGTTGAAGTCTACTGGTCCTATCTCTAAGGAAGGTAACATTACTACATCTAACTCGTTTGCTACTTTGGTGAACGATGAAGACGAAGATGGTGCTCATGTTGCAAATTTGAATGAAGAATCGGCTAATTTGGATCCGAATATAGGTGTTAGTCCATCTTTCACGGTATCTCCTGGTTAGCTTGTTTGTGTTTGGTTCTTGAGTTGTTAGTGCGAATGGCATGTCATAAGCACTAGTTTCTTGTTTTTTAAGCTAATTAGCTGTCCACCTTGTTATGTTAGCTTTATCGCCTATGTAACGAGCTGAGATATGGGATTTCACCCATATCCATTGTACTTAAACGTTCTTTGGTTAATCTATTTACCAGGGTGCAGGAGTACTCCCCTTTACCAAAAAACTAATTTTCGGTCATAAAACATGAAATTATTGACAATAGTTTGTTTTTAAATGGTATTAAAGCCATCACATGTGATGAGACCAAGATCCTTAATTAAGCCGCCACACTAAAGAAAATAACTACTCTATATTTATCTCCTTAATTAAGCCGCCACTTCATCAAATAATTTAACCATAAGCAAAACCCAATTATTCAACATAAAATTTTTGACCATTAACTTACAAATTTAGACTAAAATTGACGAACATAAAAACAAAGTACTAGCTCAACCTACGTTTTGTTTATTACTTTCTGACTATTACAACAATTGACAAAATCATCCGTATCCTATGGTAGATGATGATCTGATTGATGTATTACATGATGTTCGACTTTGATAAATTGTAAAGTTAAGAATCTGGCTTGGAGTTTGAATCAACGTATATTAGAAGTGTGGGTTTTGTGCATGTCGTATATAAACGATGTTGCGGTGTGTAGTTGTGGAATAGCTGAATGCCTAAACGTGTTTGTAAAACGATACCATATGACCAAATTGTAGGACTCTAATTTCACCTAAAGGTTTTTATAAAGTATAAGCGTATTTGGTTCATGTTTTTGTATTGGTATGATTAGACAATGATCCTCCTAAAGGTAAAAATATACTTGTTTAAATTTTATCATTATAATCTAAGAAGATGTTAAGCTAAAATAACCAAAATCTTAGTTTTTCATGTCAGCGTATCATTTTAAAAGGTTAATTAACAACAGGGGCGGAGCCAGGAATTCAAGTTAAGGGGGGCCGATTTTTTTTTTTTTTTTCGTTTTGCCAATCGTAACAACTTTTGCATTTGAACGTCGTAAAATGTCTTATATAAGAAAGATGGATGAATGACAAAGATCCTATAAGCTCTGAATGAAAGAAAATTATCAACTTTGCCAAATCAACCTTTTAGAACGTGATTCTGGTTATTTTTAATGTTCATTAATTTTGTTTTCTTCTTTTTAGGGAAAGTTAGAAAGCTAGGCTTCAATTCATAAGAACTCAAGCATTTATTGGCTACATACTTGTTAAACATAAACACAGTAAATCATAAGCCAACTAAAAACTGTATTAAACTGTAATTGACTAACTAACTTAAAATCATATTACTAATTACAAGACATCCGTATCAATATTTCATTTCTTGTTTCAAGAGCAGACATATGCCAACGCCAACTTAATAATTGATGTTTTGTTATATGGGTCATCTTTTTATATTTTCAAAAGTCATCAAATATGGGCCATTGGAAGAAAGAATACAACTTACTCCAATAAAATACTCCGTACTAACAAAAAAGTGATGAAATAACCATATATAGTTAAATGTAAATAAAACTAATTTCTCATTTTTATATGCGTAAAGTTTCAGACTCCACGTGACCATTCAACAGTCTTCCTCTTCATCTTCATTTTAACGTCAACGGCCTATCGTTTTTTTCTTTTCTGTCAACTTAAATTTTCTCCGAAAAAATCTTTTTATCACTTGTTTGTCTCCCTTTGTTTGCTATTTTTCTTCAAAATTTAGGCAACGTTTCTTTTGTTCGTCATCAACGCTTCGGCTGATGCCAAGGCTGGACCTGATGGTTGGACCAGTTGGGGGAGGCCCAGCACCTGCCTGCCACCCCATTGGCTCCGCCTCTGATTAACAATGTATGTATTTTGAAAAATATTTAACATAGTATTTAATTTTTTTATTCTTACAAAATAAAAGAACTCGTATGAAAGATGAGTTCTTAGCAACTAATCATGCGGTGGTCTCCACAGTCGAATTTAAAATAAAAATAATTCAACTGATGAAAACAAAAATATGGTCTTCATTTCTGACCTACTAGTCGTTGCCGACTATGTCTTAGGTGACGACGGTCGACACGATTCTGAAAGTCATCACTCAGAGGAATCACTAACAAGCAAACAAAAACATGATATTACGATCGATTAGGTGAACACGCCGTACAATGTTGGCTTGATTGATTTACTTTCTTCATAACATTTTGGATGCCTTTGAGCAAATCAATACACATGAAAGGATACTTTCGTATGAACCTTGGTGACAATTATTGTTTCAAATTGTTCTATTACCATATTGGGTTTCGTTGGTTATATTGCTTGCGAATCAAAATAAACGTAAGACACATGATTTTGTTGACATTGGAATCGTCAAAAAAGCGCATAACATTCCTCCATATGATTGTGTCGGAGTCTGCAATGACTTGGACGAAGGAGATGACGACGTGGGGTGCGACGATGGAACTCAAAATTCTATCTTTCAAGAGCTTTTTGATTTTTTAAAATAAATAAATATTATGTTAATTAATATTGTGAATACATAGTTTGTTAATTATTATTTTTTAAATATCATGATCATCTAAAAAATTCACCAAAATCTACCCGGTAGATATGGTTTCTTACTTAAAAGAAAATGTTGCTTTCAACCATATCACAAATTTTCATGTTACAAAACGTAACCTTCAATAATTGCTTTTCAAATCAAGCGTGTAACATGTGTATGATAAGTTAAATAATTAATCATACACTTGTAACCACATATGCACTTCATGTCATCACATAAAATTACACATCAACGGTCAACCAACAAATCAATAGTTACACAAGAATGGAACAAGTGCACAACAATGAAAATTAAAGGGTTAAATAATTACAAAATATCATGGGGCTTGTGGTCTAGTGGTATAGGCTTAAGTAGTTAAGCGAGCCCAAGTGAGAGTAGTACCGGTTTAGGTGACCGACCGGAAAGTCCTCACTTGGGAACCACAAGCTCTAATGATATCAGGCGTATCGGGAATAGGAGTGGGGTTATCTCCTAAGGAGAGGCTCGCGGTTGGTATCTCTGGCCGAGGATGCGACACTAACTCGAGCCAACAACTAACAACTAACATCTAACAACTAACCCGCCGTTCAAAAAAAAAATTACAAAATCAGTTTGAGCAATCAGATCAGAACCAATGTTTTAAAACCCGGATGACCCGGTCGGTTCAACCGGTTAAACCGGAAACCGGGCCGGATAAGACCGGGTTTTTGCTTGTTTGAGAACAGGATTGAACCACCGGTGTTTCGTTCACCCGGGTTGACCCGGTTTGATAAACCCGACCGGGTCATGACTTTTATCAAAAAGTTTAACAAAATGATTTTTTTTTTCATTAATTTTTTTAAGTTTAATTGAAAAGTTGAAGTGGTGATCACTAATGTTTGTTAAAATTTTGTAAAATAGTAAATTATAGTTATACATTATCTTAAAATCACCAATTAATATAGTTTTACTATAGACCATTCTAATTTAATTTATTTTATTCATCGGTTTAATCTAATGTATGAACAAAAGCGGATAAATTATGAGATCATGTAATACTAATTATTAAATATATAAAAATGCATATATATGTATAGAACCGGTTTGACCCGGCGGTTCAACCGGTGACCCGATGAATCGGCGCCTAAATTGCGTCAATAAAAAAACCGATTTTTAAAACATTGATCAGAACACTTAAAATTATCTCATGATTTGTTTATTTCTTTTATTTATGGGCAAAACCGTACACATACAACATGCTATAAACCTTCATTTGAAACTAATGCGTGTGGTTTTACCTTACACTAGATTGGCGATAATCCGCCGCGTTGCAGGCGGGCCTTTTTTTTTTGCCGAGATAGGTTTCTATAAATAAGGCAGAATGTTTTGGACGTTGTAATACGCACCCGAGATAGTTTTCTAAAAGTAAGGCAAAATGTTTTGCCCGTTGTAATACGAACCCGAGATAGTTTTCAAAAAATAAGGCAAAATGTTTTGGACGTTGTAATAACATTGTCATACAGGAGCACTTTTGAACAAAAGGTTTAGATCTTGTGCATTTGCAAATATAAAACGACTACATGATCTTACTTGAATACAACGCTGAATAAGAACCAATAACACTGCATATGTCCATGTTCTTCACTTGTGCAATACACTCTTTTTTGGGGCTTTTTTCTGTATGTTCCTGCAAACCAAAGACACAACAATACCATAGCATAGTTAGTAACATTTAATATTACAGTGAAGCTTGTATCTTAGAGATTGAAATTAAGTTATTGCAAATATGAAGTAGATGCAACTGTGAAAATGAAATTGAATTGAGATTTTATGGCAACAATGTAGCTCATGGCCTGTTTAATTTATCTTCATTAATATCTTAGAACACACCAATCAAAGTACGAACATTCATCCTCTCATTTATAACAAAAGGAGCAAAAACATAAATTCTATGCAACATACCTGTTCATCATAAGAAGTTTGCAACCTTTGTTTTTGTACCTTTCAGCGTCAACTTTACTCATCAAAACCCCACTCTTCAACTCCCTCAACTCGGTCGCAGCCTCAGCAAACCTAGGCATTAGTTCAGTACTTCTAACATCCCAAGGAGCATAACCCAACTCAACTGTAACTCTATTCCGTAGCTTTTCCAGCTCAATATTGTCGTACCTGTATGTGCGCACATTTTGTATGACCGGTGGTGCCACCAGCTGGTTATACCTGTAAAGTTTTTTTCCGTCAGATTTACAGTTTCTATATCTATGACTTTTATATTTTTATGGGTTATTCAGAAGTTACATGCTTAGTATGAAATCCATTTCTGGAATTTCTGGGTTTAGATAGTGGTAGGTCGCTGGCGTGCTCGAGAGTTGCAATCCTGCAATCAGTGCCACGTTTATTAAGAAGAATTATCTTTTACTTTTTTAAACGCATGTATATGACACTTGTCTTACCTGTATGTTTTAATCCAACAGGAACTGAGCGCAATGACCGTTGGCTTAGCCGCCCTTTCGTACTCATCAACATCGAAGCCCCTAGCCTTTTCATTCCAAAGAGTGAATCTCACACTATCTCCTCTGCATTTAGAAAAAAAAGCCTGGTTAGTTGTGTAGTAACAGAATATTGTCAGAGAAAAAGACAAAATGACATAAACGAAGGTTACTCTAGGTTTCTTAGCAAGATATCCGTCCAGAAAACCATTTTTTGAGTTGCGTTTCCAGCATCGCGTACGTCTCCAACATATGAAACGCACCCTATGTAATCTGCAATTAGGGAATGTGAAGTGAGAAAGGGTATTGGAAGTGTGTTGATGGTAGCGGTTACATTCACCTGTTAGTATTGCATTGTTGTCGTCAGCACGTGAGCCTAATTGGTTGTATGCTGCGAAATTGAAGTGGTGTGCTGGAAACCCGCTCCCAGAAAATGGTTGAACGTCGGTCAACCTTCCAAATATCAGTGTAAGACGGTTAGGCAAGGTCTGCATCGACTTTTTTGTATCCAGTAACCCAAATCCAGTGATTGCATATGTTCCATTTATCTGAAGGGTGTTATCGAAACGGATCCTGTCGCGCGCCTCCACATTTGCCTGTATCGCCCTCCCTGTAACATAGCCAATGACTGAAAAGAACAACCGACAATGATCTAATATATACTTTGATAGATTATTCGATGCAATCTTACTTGTCGATCGAGTAATATAAAGCTTAGTGTTGGCTGCCTTGCTCCCTCGTGGATGTCACTGTCCACTTACGCTACACTTTGACACGTAGGGCTTTGCCTATGTCTGACGGCTTCAAATTGGGTACTCCAACGCTTTCACTAATGACCTTTTTCCCACAGATTTTGCTGTGTTCGCTAGTGCATTGCTACTCGACATCTTCCTGTGGAATAATAAATAAACGGAGTGTGTTAATATACATAATAGCATATAATTGGTTAACGAATTCAGCAAGTAACAAAAGCATACAGCATAGAGAATGCAAAGTCTATTAAAGAAAACGGTAGATAATATTGTATCATGCTGGGATGCAGCCTAGTACGATTTTACCTTGGAGCGGAAAATAGATTGATATTACATGTGAGTCGATACATGAACAGTCTCTTTGTGAACAGGGATGGTCACTTTCGGGTGCTCAAACACTGAGTGGGTTTAATAGACTATTCTACCAATATGGAAACAATAATGATCAAATAAAAACTTACCACAAACTGAACCGTGTCAAGACTTTCATCGAACCCTTGGAAACCCACTTCCCAATTCACCTTCAAGTCCAAACACCTAACGCCATCCGAATATGTTAAACCCATAACAGTCATCACAGCCGGTTACCATTCCCGTATGTGTACATTACTTATCCCATCATCAATCAAAACCTTTCCAAATGTTCAAGACAACACTGCACATCAGTGCCGCATTTTGCCTTCATCCAAACCCATTCCTTCATAACCCGTAGCAGCTCAGTTATTGAGTGAATCAGGCCTGCAAAATAACTACAATAAGTTGCATGACACCAATCACAAAACATAAGAAACGCTACCATTTCAATTTGAATATCCCAAAGTGATTCAGGTGTTTCACTTGCTAAGGTTATACACCACCACCAAACGGCTTAGTTACCTACATACCTATCAATCACGCACAACACCTACATACCTACCATTCATGAAAAAAAAATCAGAAATGCACTTAAAAGTTTTAGCAACATACCTCCTTCACTTTCAGACTTGTGTTCCTCATCATTGCGTCAAAATCCTCAGCCGCCTCCTTCTCTTCCTTGTCCTTTCTTCTCACAGCTTATATTCATTGCAACAAACCTATAATCAATGATTCAAAAAATTAAAAAAAGAATACTTGTAATAGTTTAATCAATCGCACCCCTGAAATTTACATATAAAAAGTATTGATTTTGTAGCAGCAAGCATCGTATTTGTCCAAAAGTGATTATATAATCAGGAAGGTAGCTGTAGTTTGGCTACTTAGATAGTAATTCGTGAATAGACTATAGCACTTCATGTATAAGCATGGACAGAACAAAATGGTGAACGCTGAGTAGCAAATGTTTTATAAAGAAAAGTCACCTTCCTGAGGAGAATAGCAATATCAGGTTGGTCTCTTCAATTGACTGGCCACCGAACTCTAAACATCTCACATTATGTCTAATGTTCCTCGCACGTGCATCGCTCCTTCATGGGAACTTCTTCATTCTCCATCTTGCAAACAAAACTTAGAAAATTACACCCTAAATAAATAATTTATAAATACATTTTTCATTTAAGCATTTCATCAAACACTTGGTGTGAAACCAATTTCCTTCATAAATTTTGTGACTACATATCGAAAGTGCTTATTTCTTAATAACGAATTTAGCATAAACAACTCCTAAAATTGAAGTTTCATAACAGTTGAAATGTTGAGTTTGCCACATAATCAAAACTTACAATTAACCTACCTAATTAAAAAAAAAGTTCAAAAAAGTTTAAACTTACACATATACTTGCTAATAGTTTCTGGTACATGTACAACAAACACACATCTTCAATCTTGAATCTTATAATATTCCTCATATGCTAATAGCTCGATCTGATTTGATTTTAGTACATGTATAATAATCAAGGCGGTAGGTGGGATGAAACCCCAAAACTGAAACCGTAACTCTCGCGGATCAATTATCTGATTCGATTGTGTTTGTCTGTGTGTGAGAGTTTTGATACTATGTGTGTAACAATGAAGATAGATGTGGAAGATTCGGGAGTGTTATTATCGCACAAACGGGCTGGGAAACAGGCCATGAGGGGCACAAAAAAGGGCCAAGTGGGCTAACCGCTGGTCCAGCGTTTTTGGCGGAAAAATAGCTACTAAAACGGCGACGTTTGAACATGTTTTAATATAAACTTATAATTTTTACCCCAAAAAACATTATCTTAGATTGACGACTATATTTCTTTCACCTTAAAAGGAGAACGATAATTCCAATGTGGAAGCTAGCTATTTCGACTTTCAAGTCATAACATGTTTTACTGATTTTTTTTTCCCTGAATAGTTTAATGTCTACAATTAAAGATGAACTTTTTATAATAAATGTTTATCATTCATTTGGTCAAATTTCCCAATTGGACGTTTACACGTGACAAAACATCAATTGTCCGATTGGGTCCAATACATTTGATGATGCCACCCACCATATTTAATTCAAAGTTTCTACATCATATCATTTCTTCCAATCAGTTTTGGTCTTAAATCTACATGACACATCCTCTCAAAATCAAGCAAGTATAAAAATTATTTTCTTAATGTATCTAGGTGATCAACATAGTTAAACACTTAAAGTTTAAAGAGCGTTTAGAATTGCATTTTCGCGTCTCATTGTTGCATTTGCTATATAAATACTCTCACATACCAATAGAACAATGTATGATATTGCGAGTTTAATGTTATATTTTGATCACGTAAAGTTCTCTCGAAACTAGATCCTAAGGTAAAAAAGTGGTTGGGTAACTCTACCTATTAGTCACATGTGTCTTGATGCATCACTACGTTTAAAGCGATTCACCATTTTTTTGCGAGTTCAAACATGGAAAAGTGAAGAATCACACATGTGACATACAATAGTTTGAGGCATGGTTGTCAGGATCCTGATCCTGATCTTAGGATCTTGCGATTTAACGATATTGCAAAGCAAAAACGATCCGGATCTTACATAGGATCTTTGAAAGCTTAAGATCTTATAGGATCCCGATCTTGACTATAGGATCTTAAGATCTAATCCGATCCGATCCTACTTTTCTCGGATAACAAACTAAAAAACTGCAAATTTCTGAATTATTTTTTGTAGAATTTGAAAACAACATGTTAATCTTATTAAACATTTCATAATCATAATGTAGAGCCACATTTTCAATGAAACATTCATATAATTGTGTGTTTATGATATATAATAATTTGTAAATTTGTATAATATTACAAAAACTATTAAGAAAATGACATTATAGTAGGATCTTAAGATTCCGATCCGATCTTACAATCACGATCTTGCAAAGACGAAAACGATCCTGGGTAAGATCCCGATCTTGAAAACCTTGGTTGGAATATAAATACTTGGATTTAATTATATAATAGTATAGCTTTAAATTTAAAAAGTTAAAGGGTGTTTCTCATTTTTTTTTNCCTCTTCTGATTTGACGATATTAGACATTGTTGTTGTTGCTCTTTTAAAACATACTTTTTCTTTAAGACCACCCGTAATAACAAAACAAAGACCGAGTCTTCGTGTTTGCTAGCACTAGTTAGACACATTGTTCTTATTACGGAAGGGCCACAAGGACGCGTCTTGCATAGCAAATTTGCAAGACTCGGTCTTGGCCAAAACCGAATTGTGAGTGTGTATTTTTTGTGCTTTTGTGTGTGTGTGTTTTGGCCGGATATATATGTGTTTAAGTGGATTTTGGTGGTGAATTTGACTGTTTTATTACACTGAGTTGGTGGTAAAATTGGTTGTAAAGAAAAAAAAGCTTATACAACACAGAGTTAACAATAATAAATACGATCTTGAGATCTCTTTTTTACACCCGGTCTAACAATTTTTAACCATTCTCGTTGGTTAGCAAACAAACATGTAAATACCATACACCTTCTAACTTCTCAGTTCCAAGCAAATGACATGTAAACAAGTTTGACTTTTGTTACTCACAAGTCATACAAACATCCTACACAGAAACCGGCAACCACAAATTCACAAGTCACCAATCACCTTTTATTACGCAACTTTCATCTCTCCATTTCCATCTTTACATAAAAAAAACACATTCCTTAAAAACACATCATCATTTCATTTCCTTTCCTTAAACACAAAATCCAACCATGGATGATGAAACCAAACATCCTCAAAATCCTTACACACTAAACCTTAAAAACAACAACCTTATAATCCTCAAAGCACTCAAACAAGCCTCACATACCTTACAAAAAAACCATGATACTAGTTCACCATCTATCAAAGCCTTGCTAGATCTTCCAAATGAACCTAACTCAATCTTATCCAATGATCCATATTTGTCCACGTTGTCAAAGCACTTAACACATCTCAATACATTAATTCATACCTCAAGCAACACATATAATAGTAACCATGGAATAAAATCTTTTCTATCTCGCAGAGTCAACTCGCATGAAATACAGCGAGTTGCTCGCGAGATAGAGAAAGAAATCCAAGCATGGATTGATCGTGAGTTTATAGAAACTTTGGAACGTACTTTATTTGTTAAAGTGGATGGACTTGACGTGAAAGATGATGTTCTAGTGGATTTGATCGAGCAGTTTGAGGAACGTATAGCGAAAGGATTTGACCGAGATTTGCAGGATTTAATATTGAGATCGAAGGTTTTTTATCAGCTTGAGACGATATTATGTGATGGAAAATATACGAATGGTGTTAGGGAATGTTGCGCTTTTGCTATAGCGGAATTAATAAAGTTTAATAAAGACGTGTTCGTGGGACTTGTTTTGATAGGTGATACAATGAGTTCGTTAGTTTCATTAGCATCGGTTCGGTCTATTAATATTTTGTCCAAGTTGATCAACTATATAAAAAGTCCTGCAATCGATGAAATAGTAACAAACGGCGAAATTCCAAAAATAGTAAGTTTTTTAAATAATGATGATGTCCAAATTCGTGCAATGGCGATGGAATGTGTGTTGGAGATTGGTTATTTTGGTAGAAAAGAAGCGATTGACGCGATGTTGCAAGAGGGATTAGTGAAGAAACTTGTGGACTTGCAGAGGTCGGAAAGTAAGGTTTTTGTAAGATGTGTTGTAAGGTTTGCGATTCAGCTCGAAGTAGGTGAAGGTTTGAGGAAAAGGGAAAAAAGGGAGTTGAAACAAGAAGTGTTGAAAAGAGTTAGAGAAGCTTGTGTTTCTGATGCAGAAGCTGCAACTATTGTTGCTGAAGTCTTGTGGGGTGCTTCACCTTGAATTTGATTTGATTATTTGGTTATTTATTGGTTTTGCATAGTGTTTATAGCATTTGGATCATTTTTACATTCATTTCTAATAAAACCATATTTTTTAGACCGAATAATGTTGTATAGAATGGTATTGTATTTATCTCAGTGAAATTAGATTGGTATTGTATCAGATAATGAGAATATTTTGCAGAATGGTCATTGTGCAACACAAATTAGTACTAGCAAATTCAGCATAGATGTAATCAGAACGAAAACCGCGTAATTTTTCCGTGATTTATGTATCTTTTGTGGACATATATAGAAAATAGACGAAACATTATCAATATCACTGTAGGGGTTTTTTTATGTTTATCATACATCTGTACAGATGAAGATCAAAAGCATGAAAGATCATGTCATAAGTCTTGCTTTAGAACATAAATTTTGGATTTAGGCATACTTTAATGTAGAAAAAGAAAGATCATGCGCATGATGTTGTTTGAAATCCTAATCATTAGTTTTGTTGTTTGTTGTCTTTTAAATTAGTGTAATTATTAAGCATGGTTTAATGGGTTGTGTTCTCTTTGCCTTTTTCATGTATCAGAACATTGTTTTTTATTTGCTAAATTTAACAATTTGAAGTGTTTCTTGCAACTTCTTAGAAAAAGATAGAAACATCAAAACTATGCCACAGTTCAATACTTTAAAGCGTGTATTTGGACCGTACTAAAACTTTTTTTTTTTTAATTCATAATCAACTGATTGTTTTACTGAGAATTTAGGCTATGATGTAACATCGACCGAGAACTTTGTATTAGTCATATACTTTTCCTGGAAACACTTCATTTCGGTGAAATTGTTTTAAGTTTTGCCAACCATATAGTCATACTAGATGAATAAATTGTATATTCTGTGATATGATAAGAGTACAAATACATGTCCTTGTAGCAAGTGTTTGGTTTAGATATGAATAGATGCAATACTTATCCTATGGTTATGGAGTAATCAAATGGAACTTTACTACTATGACATGTTGAAGTATCCAAATGAACAAGGATATAGACCTCTTGTCAATGTCATTCAATCTATTATAGTGTTTTTTTTAGATTGAGTCACTCTATTAATTTGAAGGAATATATCATTAAATAACAAACAAAACATCTAAAGCCAAACACTTCATTTCCAAACAATGTGGATTTTGATTTATTTTGCCTTCAATATTTATTTCTGGGAGAGGACTTGGTAACTTGGTGGAGTTGATTTGGGCTTTCAAAGAGGACAGGGCATATAAAAATTGGGCCAAGGACCGGATCATGTGAAACTTTGTTCTTTCTTACTTGTGTAACTTATTAAAAACCAACTTGAGCTGGAGGCTCAAGTCAAGTTTCTCGTACTCAAAAAGCTATAAATGTGCCGAGCTCGAGCAGATAAAGGCTCAGCTCAAATCGTTATCATGCCACGATACATGTTGCAAATGTGTAATGTGTATTTTTACACACTATAGTGTGTTATATTGGGTCTATTAGGGTAAGGATGCAGTGAGAAGAAAACTTGAAATGAGAAGAATGAGAAATAATCATATCACATATTTGAGATGCATCGACTTGAATTAGATGTATCTCTACTCATTTATATACATCACAATTAGTTTCGAAAGTGATTTTGAAGTGAAAAACATGCAAAGTAGTACTAGCAACAAATTTGACCCGCAGAGGACGAAAAATACATTGGATTCTTCTAATTTGATGAAATGAATCTAATATATGTATATGCATCTAATTTTTTATTAGAAATTATATTTTGATGCATCTAAAAGATTAAGAATGCATCTAATTCAAATCGATGCGCCTCTAATATGTAGTTATAGTTATTTCTCATCCTTCTTATTTTAAGGTTTCTTCTCATTTGATCCTTAGTCGGGTCTATTAATCATTTCTTTTTTGTCGTGAAGCCAAACACAAATTTTTCATTTTTTTAACTCAATTTTTTTTTAAGGAATTTGATTAATAGACCTAATACATAATACATAACTGTACAAGTATTTTAAGATTTTTTTTTTTTTTTTTTAAAGTGATAGTATGTGTACATCGTCTCCTTCATTTTGACATAACCAACCTGCTTCAAATCTCATTCCATCAATTCACATTTCACACCATTAGCAACCATCTATGTCATTCATCTAAACCCTAATGGCAAAACCCCCATTTCATTTCACCAAACTCTTACTCACCCGTCCCAAAACCCCCAAAAAATCACCCCAAAACCCTAACCCTAACCCTAACCCTAGTAACCACCAATCAAGAACCATCACAAACAACAATATTCCAAACACCCATTACCCACCTCACTTACTCAAACTAATCTGCACCACAATCAGGTCCAAACCCAGATGGGAAACCTCCATTTTATCCGATTTCCCCGATATCAGTTTNTCAGGGATTTTGTCTAGACAAGTGGGCTGACACCTACGCTACAAGGTAGGCTTACCTCAGCACCTATTGGACAAGTGGGCTGACACCCTACCCCACACAGGTACCAAGGTTGGGTAGTATAAATACCCCAACCATATTTATTGCTCACACCTAACACACACTCACGCATACCTACTCTCATTTAATTCACATACCTTTCGGTCTTACACACATATACTTACTCTCACGCCGGAGCTTGGTCCTGGGATAACACCCGGGGCGAGCTAACGTGCGCGTTCCCTTGTGCAGATAGCTAAGGATCTCGCTAGAAGGAAGAGGAACGGATCTTTGCTTCAACATAGAGGAACGGATCTTTGCTTCAACACACTTCATTTTATAACTTCGTAATTTTTAAGCTATAGACAGTGTACAACTCCCTAATGCACGTTGTCTCTTTCATTTTGACACAACCAACCTGCTTCAAATCTCATTCCATCATCACACTCATGTCATTCACCTAAACCCTAATGGCAAAACCCCCATTCCATTTCACCAAACTCTTACTCACCCGTCCCAAAACCCCCAAAAAATCACCCCAAAACCCTAACCCTAACCCTAACCCTAACCAATCAAGAACCATCACAAACAACAATATTCCAAACACCCATTACCCACCTCACTTACTCAAACTAATCTGCACCACAATCAGGTCCAAACCCAGATGGGAAACCTCCATTTTATCCGATTTCCCCGATATCAGTTTCGTCGATACCACATTCTTGAAACACCTCGTTTTATGTCAAGATAATGTCTTTTTGTCACTTAGGTTGTTGTATTGGCTCAATTTGAGGTTTGGGTATGTGCCCGATAAAGCGCTTTGTGGGTTTGTGTTTAATGAGCTTGTTAACGACAATGCTGCGAAAGCGGCGAAGAAATTTATTGAGTTTACGCGTTTTGTGCCGGAAGATGGTAGTTTGGAGCTGTATGTGAGATGTTTGTGTGGAAATGGGATGGTTGAGGATGCGTTGCGTGTGTTTGATGAAATGGGGAAGAATGTGGATTACCCTAGTTTGGAAACGTGGAACGGTGTTTTGAGGGCGTGTGTTAAAGCTGGGTGGACGGACGTTGTGTGGGAGTTGTATGGTGAAATGATGGAGATTGGTGTTGTGGCGGATGTTGAGACGGTTGATTGTTTGATACACGCGTTTTGTTTAGATGGCAATGTGACGAAAGGGTATGAAGTTCTTAGACAGATGTTGGACGACGGGTATGTTCCGAATAAAGCTGTTTTTGATAATTTGTTGTTTGAGTTTATTTTGGATAGGAAGTATAGTAGAGTATCGGCGCTTTTGCATATTATGATTGCGAAAGGTGTTGATCCTGATTTATATACTTATCAACAAATTATTCACGGGTTGTGTTTAAGAAGAATGCAACGTGAAGGGTTGCGTATATTTAATGACCTTAAGGATAGAGGGTATGCTCCTGATAAGATTATGTATACGACGATGATTCATGGTTTGTGTAAGATTAAGTGGCTTGGGGATGCTAGGAAGCTGTGGTTTGAGATGATTGAGAAGGGAATCAAACCTAATGAGTACACATATAACACGCTCATATATGGGTACTTTAAAGTTGGCGATGTAAACGAGGCTCTAAATATTTACAACGAGATGCAAACTAGTGGTTATAGAGAAACCGTCGTGACTTACAATACTATGATTAATGGGTTGTGTTCACACGGAAGGATAAAAGAGGCTTTTGAACTATTTAAGCAGATGGGACAGAAGGATGTTCCTCGAGATGTAGTTACTTATAATTGTATGATTCGGGGTTTATGTAAAGAAGGTAGAATAGCAGAAGGTTTGAACCTTCTGCATGAACTTGTGGAGCAGGGGTTGCAGCCATCGTCAGCGTCATACGGGTCGTTAATAGAAAAGCTTTATGAAATGAAACAGATAGATGAAGTTGAAAAACTTTGGAATGAGATGCAGGAAAAGGGTGTGGAACCAGCTTCTGTTTGTATTGATGACGATATCATAATTGGATTAAGCAAGAAAGGATATGTTGCAGCAGGGGTATATTGGTTGGCATACATGGTGAATAATAGGCTTATACCGCGGAAGCAAACTTTTGAAAATTTGATTGGTGTTTTATCTCAAATGAATAAGTTAGATGTTGGTTTGATTGCTTTTGGTCATATGTTTAAGATAGGATATATACCAAGTTTGCGTCTCGAGGTAATGTCCTCATTGGGCCCTAAACTGTGCTAGATTGATTTTTGTCGAAGTTAAATGCTTAGGGAATTTCCTTGAACCGAGTCTTTTTTGTTGACTTCCATACTGATTATTTCAACAGTTGGTATTGTCATAATTTTGTATCAGCTTAATTTGTTGTTTGTAACTTTAAATTTTTGATGATTAATATATGTTAACAGTTCCATAATTTATGATGGCTGTAGTAGAGAAGGAATTTAACGACAGATCTGTTGGATTTGCATGTTTGGATGTCTATACTGCGGATAAAGTTATAAGTAGTTTAGTAACGCGTGATTGTTAAATTGTCACAACTGGTTTATGTACTTGTTTTCAGATGTTTGAGAATTGAAATGGTGGTTTGGTTTGGGCTTACAGTTTATGTTACAGTTTAAGGGACTATAGTGGATCCATAATATCTTAACAACCAAACAGTAGGATCTTACAGTTGCTTTCTGTCTTTTTTCTACTTATACACACTCACTATAATGCGCGATTATGAATAAATAAGTTACTAGGTACTGTTACGCATACTGAAAAGATCTGTTAATATGTCTATTGTGTTAACGATTATTTGTGAGTCCGAGTTTGCGAAACGAGCTCAAAAGATATAATGAGCCAAGCGTGAGCTTATAACGGCTCGGCTTGAGTTTACATGGAGCCTTATGATTAGAACTGTTTATATTGAAATTGTTCATTTGTGATGATGGTCATTACTGTATATGTAAATTTGAATCAAGTATCGTTTTAGTTACTAAGGTTTAGTTCTTTTAATTGATTGATTTGATGATTCTATAGTTATTGTGTAGTATAATCACATTGTTGCTACATTTGTATGTCTATATATGATCAATTAGTGTAGTATCCGTTAGGTTAACTATTCGAGCTCAAGTCGAGCCGAAGTTTAAAAAAATGAGCTTGAAACATGTAACAAGCGGAGCTTGAGCTTACAGCGGCTCGGCTCGAGCTCTTATGGAGCTATGTTTCTTCTGATTTAAACTGTTAATATGCTTATTGTGTTAACTATCATTTGTGATTCTGAGTTTACAAAACGAGCTCGAAACATCTAATGAGACGAGCTTTTATGGAACCTGTCTAATATGTATTTACTGATTAGAACTGTTTATATGCTTATTGTGTCAACTATTTGCGAGTAAAATAAGTTGTTGCAACCATTGTCTCAAGCAAGTGGTGGTTGGTTTTTATAAGTAGAGGATATTTTTCAGGCTTTAGGGGATTATACAAAGTGGCTGTTTGGATAAGCTTGTTTTAAGCTCTTAATAGCTTATTTTAGTTTGGAAAAGCAATTAAGCACTTTGAAGGTGTTTGGTAAAGCTTATGTCAAAATGCTTATCATTTTTGTGAAGGAAATACGCTAATAAGCAGAATCCATTGGATTGGGAATTTCTGAAAACACACATGCTTACCCAAACACTCTCTAAGCATATAAGGACTTTTTGGTGGGCTAAAACTAGACACTAGGATGAGGAAGAGAACCCAGCTAAAACTAGACACAAAGATCATTGGCATGCAGGTGCTCGGGATTCCCCTCCTTTGCCAAATACCCAGCATCAGCATCATAACTCTGTTTTTGTACGATCATTTGCAAGCTGCAAATTTGATAGTTGAGATGCGTGAACGATGGCTAGAGACATACGTCCAAGGTTACCTTGGTAGCCGATACTGAGATCCTTCATTAAGTCATTTGCTGCGGCATTTAGGTCCAAATTGTCCCCGCTTCCAGGGACTAATCCCTAGTAGAAAACAACGTTTGGTACCCGTATGGTTAAGTCAATGTATTCTGTAGGGTTTGGATCACATAAAGCATGCACCTCCTCCAACTGCATAACCAAACAGAACAAAACACAAGTACCCAATTTTATTGGACCACATGCATTTAGGAAAAACCTGAGTATTTTTACACAAATTAATACTATATCGGGAAAATCAATGGGTGTCCCGGGACCCCGGACCCACCCTGGTCCTGTCTCTGGTTGTGATAGCGATAAATATTAATTGATCGGGACCATTGGGGCATTGCCCTAGTGTGGTATCACTCACCCAACACAAACGTTCAGTTGACCGGTCAAAGAGGGCTTTGGAGAAATAGGTCTCAACTCCTGGCTAAAGGTCACTAGAACATGTGCTCATTGCCTGGGCCAAGTCCTTGGGGAAGGGTCAGGTTTTCGCGCCGATTTAAACCTTTTGGAGAAACATTAATTGATCGGGGATAAGCTGTAGATATGAAAATAAATTTCAGTTATGATTTTTTGTTTGTATTTTTTAGAGTAAAAGTTAGACTGTCGCGTATGAATTGAGTTAAAACTAGTTACACGTAACAAATGGAACTAACTTGAATCAATGTTTTTTTTTTTTTTTTTTTTTTTTTTTTTTTTTTTTTTTTTTTTTTTTTTTTTTTTTTTTTTTTTTTTTTTTTTTTTTTATTTTATAAGTTGGTATTACTCTTGATGGGGTGTAAAGTGGGGGCCAGAAGTGTGGTTATTTGCTTTTAACAGAACAGTTTTTGTAATTTGGGTAACATGTAGTAGTTTGGTATTCTATTGATATTTCCAATTATAGATAGATGTCAATTTTGATTAGAATATGCGAAAAAGGGGACTTATGTTTTGTTGTGAAAAGGCCCAACATATGTTCCGCTCGTTAGAGTTTAATGGGTGTTTGGAAAAGCCAATAAGCTTTCTTTTAACAGCTTGTGGGAGCTTATGGACTTACATAAGCCAAAAGTTTAAAGTTGATAAGCTGTAAAAAGTAAGCTTATCGGCTTTTCTGAAGTTAAGTATGCCCATAAAGCCCGCAAAATAAGCTATCCAAACACCCCCTTAATATATTTCGGGTCCTGTACTCATGGAACTGATGTTCATTTGGATGGCAAAAGAAGGTAGTATAGCATTCTTGTTGGTGTCAGCGAGCTAAAAGTAAGTTAGAAATAGTTGTTTGGGTTGCATTAGAAGTTTGTCACTCTATTGAAAACCTTGCTGCATTACTGTGCTTGTTAATATATTGTGTTACATCATTTTAGTTCTTTCAAAGTTGGACCAGCATGTGTTCTAGTAGGTATATTTCTTTAACTTTTGCTACGTAACTATCCAAAGTACTTTTGATCCTTTCGAAAGCAGCTTATTATTATTACTATATCATTAAAGTAGAGGTGGCTATTTTACATATTTAGCAAGAATGGGTCGATTTGTGGTATACTTACCTGCTAACAGGCCACTTGGGTAAAATTTTAAAATTTCGCTAGAAATAAGATGGGTTGATCATGTCGAAGGGGCCACACAAATTGTACTCAAATTCTTAAACCTCCTACTGGCTTTATTAAAAAAAGTGGATTAGTATTTTATAGTAGGATTCTTGTTATCATATCCGATACCTATTAGTGTAATTACAGTTTATCAGAGCATGCAAGGCATAGTTACTGAGCTTCTTTTGGGTGGAACATTGAGGAAATACTTGATGGATATGCGGCCAAGGAGCTTGGATACGCCTGTTGCTATAGGTTTTGCACTTGATATAGCTCGGGCAATTGAATGCTTACACTCACATGGGATCATTCACCGAGACTTAAAACCAGGAACGTTTCCTTTAACTTCATTCGGTTGGTATGTTAAATGTGGAAATTCCATTCGATGCCTTATTGGGTTAAAAATCTTAGCAATTGTAGATCATAAGAATTGTTTTTGAAAGAATCCGTTTGTTTGTTTACTAACAATTTGTCACATATTCTGCCTCCCCATGACAAATGATTCATAGTTTTCATATAATTGTTGTTTACAGAATTGCTGCTAACAGCAGACCAGAAGATTGTGAAACTTGCCGATTTCGGTTTAGCAAGAGAAGAATGATGATGACTGCAGAAACTAACCTATCAGTGGATGCTCCACAGGTAATCTTTACTAAATGGTCCACTTCTAATTAAAAGATTTACCTTTTTATTGCTTTTTCTTTTATGTATATTTGTTATGTCATTGAAAAATGGAGTTATGTCATTGTAGCATTGTAGTTGATATGCTACATTAGAGGGTGTAACAAACGGGCTTCGTTTCTTTATGTTGGCCTTTAAGTAGGACAAGGTTTATCATTGATTATTTTTATTTTTACCTTTTTACTTACTTGAGGGAAAACTTGCGAGTTGACATCAGAAGGTGTAGTATTCACTTCAATCTTCTAATACATGCTATGTTATTTTGCTACAGTGCTTGCAAATTGCATTCTGACCATAAGGCGTAATTACTTAAACTTTTGGGCTCAAAGTTGAAAAGAAAAAATAAACCTTGCACAGGTTCTTAATAGCACAGATCAGTTGAGTTCTACTTCTGATCATTGTGCTGAATGATCTTTATCTTATGTTTTAGTACCAGTTAAGGTTTGCTGAACCCACCTTTACGTTCACCGGAGGAGCCATGCAGGCACAAGATGTTGGATTTTCTTGACGATGTTTCTCTCTTCGCTCGTAACGGTAGTCAAGGGCTCCCAGTCGCAAATATCATAGCTTATAAGGTATGTTCTGCCAAAAGATTTGCAACGTGTAACTCCTTAAGTAAAGCACATGGTTCTCTTTGTTCAAACCTAACTAAAACACGTGTCTCTTTGTTAAAAAAATAAGCTAAAACACGGTCCCAGCTTACATTAAGAGGTCATGGGCGGACAAAAGAACCTAGGCAAGCAGCATTTCCAGGTGTATAACAGAGGTGGCCCTAACAATCTGTTTATTTATGCACGAGTCCGTATGGATTATGTTGTATCTCTTAATGGGTCAAAGCTCCTTATTACAGAGCAGTGGAGTTTAAACAAGCATCAGGTTACACTCGAAATGCTGAAAACATGGTTGCAACTTCGTACCTCGATGAAGGTAAATATGATTGATATTGTATTGATAGTTGATTTGCATTGGTATAAAGTACATAGGATTACAAGATACTCTTGGAAGTAGATCAAAATTTCAGGATGACTAACTGATATTTTATTGTTAATGAGGTATTATTTTCTTTATACAATGACACTTCAAAATTATAATTGATTATAAATATACTGGGTTACATGTGAATTAGTTTGGAAACTTATGGGACTTTAATTTGGCCGATATTCGTACCCGTTTCATATGGACTTATATATGAGTTGTGCGATTGCTGCATGTTTAATTTCTGCCATATTATATCTGTATATCATGTGTCCAAAGCATCATCTATCATATCATTCATCTTTATAGCGTGTAAATATCCAATTAGTTAGCTAATCATAAAAGCTTCACATTTTTTTAGATTAACTGATGCATTAAAATATGGAATGCAGGTTCTAAGTAATGCTATCTGCAACATTGGCATGTTTCATCCACTCTTTTGGTGACAACCCATCCATGATTATCTGAAGTCTTCTGTGAAGCTATGCAGTTCTACCATCAAACCTTTTGTAACACAAAGCAAAACCAAAACAAGTCAAAGCTTTGTAGTTGTATTAGTTGTAAATGTATTCTGCCATATTTAGGCTAAAATTGTATCCAAGTATTCCGCATCAAATTAAAACCTTGAGCTTGGACATGATGCCCCGTGGCAACGCGCGGGCATCCAAAGCCTTTTTGGTAACCATAATATGTAATATTATTAGCATATTAGACTGTTCAAAACATTTATGTAAGATAAAGAAAATTGTTGCCGATGGTAGTGGGTCATATACTCACATGTTAGCTTTAGATGGTCAACAGGCTTAGACGTCACACTAGAGTATGTTTTGCGGTGTTGTTTCATTAAGGTCGTCATGTATTTTTCTGTCAATCCATAGGTTTGTGTTTGGGACGTAATTCGTCCGTCAAGACTGCTTATTTACAACTAAAATAGTGCAGGTTCAATTCTTCATAGAACCTTGAAGAATGAAGATAATTGTTTGGCCTAAATGTCCAGTCGAGCCACCCACAAAAGATTTTTGACTTATTCGAGTTAACAATTATGGCTTTCATATTATGCGGGTACGTACTTATGGAATCATTGTTCATGTTTGTTAGCACACATGGATGTTTGATTTGTTTTTTGAACAATTACTTCCATGTCTTATTGAAGTGGACTAAAATTAAGAATGTTGGTGAATCGATACTTAAGTAAAACGACAGGTTCATTCGGTTCTGCCATAAAGCAAATCTTATTCCAACATTCTTGAAGAAAGAGATCTTCTGCTTTTAATATGCTAGACACATTCTTTAAGCAAATCTTATTCCAACATTCTTGAAGAAAGAGATCTTTTGCTTTTAATATGCTAGACACATTCTTGAAGCAAGTAATCTTATGGTTTATATATGTAAGAGAAACAGACGTTGGGGGATAAACAAAAGAAAGAAAAGAAAAAAAGGTTCAAACCAAGAGATGGCCTCAACCTCAACTTCCAATCCATGCTTCATAGTTAAATTCGGAGAAAAATACCCTTACCCTTCACTTAATTTTGCCACAAATTTTGTTACATTTAAACTGAGTGGTAAGAACAAGTACAATGTGTGGAACATACAAATGTTATGTCTCCTGTCGAGTCATGATATGCTTGGTTTCATCAATGGTCAGTTTCTAAATCCTTCTCATGGATAAGGGAAGGCTAAAGTGGGAGATATGAAGGCATGGTACAGATCTGATTCACCTGTGAAAGGTTGAATACTCGTTCACTCTCTGAAGAAGTAGCCACGAACATTTCAATTGTCTCACATCCAACATAAAAACGCAGATTTCAGTGCAAAAGATGTATGTGATGAATTACAACGCAGTTATGGTCCTTCGGTTATTGATCTAGCAGCACCGAAAGGAGGTACAATCTCCACTCAATTTGCTAAGCTAAGGCTAAACTCAATACCTGAAGATGCAAAGTCAAAAGACCATGATCAAAGAGTAAAAGCAACTATAGAAGAAAGAAAACGTTTGTACGAATTTATTCTACTAGGAAACGTAGAACTAGTAAATTACTTTCTGGGAACAGAAACTCATTTACTCATGGAAAAAATGACCAATAATGGAAATACGGCACTTCATGCAGCAGTGGGTTCTTCTACCAAAAATTATCAATTCTTAGAGAAATTGTTGGAAAAGATACCAGCAGAGAACACACTATGGGATGTGAGAAATTCCGATGGAAGTACGCTACTTCATGTTGCTGCTATAACCCGATGAAAGTACGCCACTTCATGTTGCTAAAATGCTATAACCCGATGGAAGTACGCCACTTCTGTAAGAATTGATAACTTTTGGTAGAAGAACCCACTGCTACATGAAGTGCCGTGTTTCCATTATTGGTCATTTTCTCCATGAGTAAATGAGTTTCTGTTCCCAGAAAGTAATTTACTAGTTCCACGTTTCCTAGTAGAATAAATTCGTACAAACGTTTTCTTTCTTCTATAGTTGCTTTTACTCTTTGATCATGGTCTTTTGACTTTGCATCTTCAGGTATTTAGTTTAGCCTTAGCTTAGCAAATTGAGTAGAGATTGTACCTCCTTTCGGTGCTGCTAGATCAATAACCGAAGGACCATAACTGCGTTGTAATTCATCATACATCTTTTGCACTGATATCTGCATCTTTATGTTTGGATGTGAGACAATTGACAACATTCATGGCTACTTCTTCAGACAGTGAACCGAGTATCCAACCTTTCACAAGTGAATCCGATCTGTATGGCTAGTGGTGTATGACCTTCCTTGTCCTCGGCAAGTAAAAGATCCGGGTTTCTTTTCAGCAAGATATTAGCAGCTTCAGTGTTGCCAACAATAGCACTGCTAATATCATCTGTAACAGTCATCTCTCCAAGGATACTACTTGATGCTGTAAAATTTATATATTTTTACGTGTAAATATGGTACCTTCAAATTATTCGTTTATACCCTTGAGATAATCCAAATTAGTTCAGAGCTTGATCACTAAAAACCAAAGATGGATGCTATACTTGCATTACAGAATAAGATATTGTGTTAACTTTTTCCTTCATCATTTTAACTGGTCAATGGCATTCTTTGAGTTTAATAAGAGGCACTCTCATAATTCATATATATAGTACACTTGTATTTGCCTTTGTTGTTTAATCAAAATAATTGCATTATGGACTTAGACTTGTACGATCGAAGACAACACGACCAGGTATATCGCTTACTTCAGGTAAGTTGCATTTGTACTTTACTAATATTGCATGACTGACATAACCCGAGCGACAGAGACACGTAGACAGTGGCGGACGCAGACGTCGATTAATGGTTTTTTACACAACGGGTGATTTTCGAAAGATATGCACGTACATACCCTCTACTTTAGGTATGTCTTCACACGTCGATCGTATCTTTTTGTACTTCATAATAAAAAAATTGATAACCGTGGCGTTAAGCCTTATTGATTGTTAAGCAAATACCACAATTATAAAAGTAAACATTAATAAATGCTAGTAGTATTGTATGTGTGCAAAGGAGCAGGTTCGGAGGCGAATATTGTTTAACGGTTTTTTAATTTTATGTCTCTTTCAGCGAACGGCATTTTTCTACGATGAATGATAGTTTCTAGTGGATGTGGGCTCGGCTCGTGGTGTGAAATTGTGATGAGTTAATATGCCATATTATTATATGCAAATTTGAAAGTTATTACTTTTAACTGTAAACATATAAAATTCATTTTAGTAGTTATATTTATTATTGTAATATCGAATTTAATGTCATAAGTTAATGAACAATTTTTTTATTTTTGAATTTTCTTTTAAAAATTATTACTAACAGTAATATGTATAAACTTAAAAACGTCAAAGTTGCGGTTAAGAAGTGGAGTAAAAAAAATGATTCGGAGCAGTTAATGAAAAAATTGAAATATCCAAAAAAGAAGGAATAATGTGGGAGTTGGAAGTGGGAAACACACTTTTAAACGAAGTTGAGAGGGAGGCGTGGGTGAGGGCAAGGAAGGTGTGGATGGATAGAGAAACTGAGCTCAAGTGTATGCTTCGTCAAAAGGCAAGGATAAGATAGGATATACAGGGGGATAAAAACTCGAAGTTCTTTGACTCGTTTATCAAGCGAAGGAATAATAAGGGTAATATTAGGGGTTGATGGTGAATGGGTTGTGGTGTGACGATCCAATGATGATAAAGGCGGAAATGGCTAGGCATTATAAGACATTGTTTTCTAAGGGATCATCAATACGCCCAATTTCTTTGTTGCGGTTCTGTTGAAAAGATTTCGGTGGAAGATGCTCTTTTGGTGGAAAAACAGATCTCTGAGGGTGAAATTTTGGAGGCGGTTCGCGGGTGTGGGGGGATAAAGCGCCGGACCAGATGGTTTTAATTTGAAGTATATCAGGAAGTTTTAGGATATCTTGAAGGTGGATCGGTTAGTGCAATTAAGTGGTTTGGAGAGGAGATGGAGATCTCGAGAGGGTGCAATTCTTCATTCGTGACTATCATTCCAAAAGTGACGGATCATATAGGTGGGGACTTTAGTCCTATAAGTCTTATTTGGTGCTACTATAAAATTATCGTGAAGGTTTTAGCGAAACAATCAAAAGGTTGGTAGGAAAGGTAGTAGGTGACATTCAAAATGCATTTATTAAAGGTAGGTATATCTTTGACGGTGTGTTAATAGCTAATGACGTGGTGGGGCATATGAAGAAGACACAAAGTAGAGGCTTAATATTTAAAGTGGATTTCGAGAAAGCTTATGATAGTTTGAATTGAAGATTCCTAGTGGACATAATGAAAAAGGGGATTTGGGAATAAATGGTGTAAGTGGATTTAGAGTTGTTTAAGGTCATCCACAATGTCAATTTTGGTTAACGGATCACCAACCGAGGAGTTTTGCTTGGAAATAGGGGTAAGGCAAGGTGACATGCTTTCGCCCTTTCTTTTTATTTTAGCGGCGGAGGGGCTTAATGCAATTATAAAAGAAGCGGTTGATAAGGACGTGCTTAGAGGTATTAAGATTGGTAGGGACAATGTGGTTGTATCTCATCTACAATATGCAGATGACACCATCTTTTTGGAGAGTGAAATAAAGAAAATGCAAAAGTCCTTATTTGTATTCTAAAATGTTTCGAGGAAGTTTCTGGTCTTCGAGTTAATTATAATAAAAGCACATTATATGGGGTTGGAGTGAACGAAGTGGAATTGAGGGATATGGCGAGATGGATGAGATGTGGAGTTGGTGAGTTCCCGTTTACGTACTTGGGGCTACCAATTGGTGAAAATATTAGGACGGTTGGGGCATGGAATACTATGGTAGAGAAATTAAAAAATCGGTTAGCCGATTAAAAAGCAAAATAGATGTCGTTTGGGGGTCGCTTAACATTGGTTAAATCGGTACTACGAAGCTTACCATTGTATTACTTTTTGATGGGGGTTTAAACATTGGGTCACTTCGGGGGGAAATCTAGCTCTCTTGGGAAAATGGTGATAGAGATTCAAAGGGATGGAGATCTTTGTGGGTTTGTCATAAAAAAGCACTCATGAGGAGAGTGGGGGGGGNGGGGGTAGTTGGAGGGGTTAAGATTACATTTGTTTCTTCATTGGTGGGGGCAGTGGGGGAATGGTAACGATATTAGATTTTGGATTGACAAATGAGTAGGGGATAAGCTTTGTGATAGATTTTCATAGGCTTTATCATCTTGATAGGTGTAAGTGTAAAGGGTATTGGCGGCAAAAACAAGCGGGAAAAAGATTATCCTTTGCGGGACCCAAGAAAACTCGTCACCAAGCAAAACGGGAAAAGAGAAAGAAATCCTTTAACGGGACTTGAGTCCCGAATGAAGTTGCAATCAAATAAAAAAAAGTTTAAAGATAGAAGAGAAATACTATTTTATTTTTTGTTTGTGTATTGTGGATGGGTATTTGTCGTTTAGGGGTATTTTTAAATGATAAAAAAATGAAGAGAGAGATTTTGCTAAATAGTTGAGGGAAAAGGTTTGTGAACAAGAAAAAACTAATGTGGAGTTGATGTGGCTAGCGAAAACCCCTCACCACACCCTCCACCCTAAGCGGAAAAAGTTTAATGGGTAGATAATGGTTGGTGTTGGGAATGAGATTAGGTTAGAAATATTAGAGGGAGGATATGTTAGGATTCGGAAAACTTACAAGATTTATTGCAAAATGTTGTTATCAAGTTTGATTGTAGGAACCGTTGGAGGTGGGTGCTTCAAGTGAATGGTGATTTCACGGTTAGAGAATTAACAAAAATGGTGGAAGAAAAGACACTTGGCATGGGTATTGGGTCGAGGCAACAATGTGGAACAAATGGGTTCCAAAGAAAGTCAAATATATTCGTGTGGCGGCGTTAAAGGGAAGACTCCCAGTTCGTGAAGAGTTAGACAAGAGGGGCATCGATTTAGATTGTCCTTCGTGTGGTGACGTGGTGAAATCATGTTCTCATTGTTTGGTCATGTGTAACTTTGCTAATGGAAACGTTAATCTCCCTAGTCATTCATCGAGAATGTGGCAAGCGGTGATATGGACATTCGGGTACTTTATTTGGAAAGAAAGAAATGCATGTGTTTTTAAAGGGAAAGCTTCAAGTCTAAACAAAATTGTGCAAAGATATTCAACTTAAAATTTTTGAGTGGATTGTGAGAAAGAAAAAAAAGTGAGATGAATTGGCAACATTGGCTTTTTGACCCTGTAAAATGTCGAGTTTGAAGATTCTAAAGTTAAATCAAGTCTCAGTTGGTGCAGTATGATTCGGAGGGGCTGTTTGGGTCTGCAGTTTAAGTCTGTCTGCACATGTGTTCTGCAATATGTCTGCAACAGAAAAATACGAGTATATTTCTGTCTTTAATTCCTACTGCAATTGTTCAAGTGGTTTTGGAGTTGGGCTTGGATGGCTCGTGGGCCCAGATTTTGCATCAGGTTTATATTAGTTTCTTGGGGATTCATATGCACTTTTATTTTATTTAACACTCTAGCTTTGGCACTAGTTTAGTTAGAACAAGGAATATAATGCCCGCCGCGTTGCGGCGGGGCTTTTTTTTTGCAACTTTTTTTACGAATAATGTTTGGGTGAGGCTTCCGTAGTAAGATCGTGGTATGTTTTTGGCCGACACGTATTGTATTTGTTTCGAACAAATATTGTGTGAAGCTATGTTTGTAGTTGTAGTATGACGTTCTTTCTGGAATAAATGTTGTGTCGGCCAACAGTGTGTTGTGACGGAGCTAATTTTGACCGTTATAGTTTTAAAGAAATTTAGGATAATTTTAATGTTATTTGATAGGTTAAGGGTGCATTTTAAAAATTCTTTTATTTAGAAACTATGTATATATTAAACTTCNTTTGAAGATTCTAAAGTTAAATCAAGTCTCAGTTGGTGCAGTATGATTCGGAGGGGCTGTTTGGGTCTGCAGTTTAAGTCTGTCTGCACATGTGTTCTGCAATATGTCTGCAACAGAAAAATACGAGTATATTTCTGTCTTTAATTCCTACTGCAATTGTTCAAGTGGTTTTGGAGTTGGGCTTGGATGGCTCGTGGGCCCAGATTTTGCATCAGGTTTATATTAGTTTCTTGGGGATTCATATGCACTTTTATTTTATTTAACACTCTAGCTTTGGCACTAGTTTAGTTAGAACAAGGAATATAATGCCCGCCGCGTTGCGGCGGGGCTTTTTTTTTGCAACTTTTTTTACGAATGATGTTTGGGTGAGGCTTCCGTAGTAAGATCGTGGTTTGTTTTTTGCCGACACGTATTGTATTTGTTTCGAACAAATATTGTGTGAAGCTATGTTTGTAGTTGTAGTATGACGTTCTTTCTGGAATAAATGTTGTGTCGGCCAACAGTGTGTTGTGACGGAGCTAATTTTGACCGTTATAGTTTTAAAGAAATTTAAGATAATTTTAATGTTATTTGATAGGTTAAGGGTGCACTTTAAAAATTCTTTTATTTAGAAACTATGTATATATTAAACTTCAACATTTTTTTATAAAACCGTGCGTACGTCAAAAGTATATCAATATTGGGCTTGTTTTGTTCGTTATCGAGAAGCCTTTTTGTCAGTATTTTTTTTATTCAAGAAACCGGTACGTATCTGTTAGATATTTGGCAAATAAAGTTTGTTATATTAAATATTAAGAAGTTCAGGGTGTGATTTGTAACTAAAATTTATATTAAAGAAATGTTTCTTACAATTTTTTTATTTAAATAATTTAACTTTTAAATCACTACTTCATTTCTTTTCATTCGTTCAAAAATTTGGTATGCAAAAGAGGATAGGCAGCCCATGCCTTTAATATTGCAATGATAGTGGGCTAATAAGGAGCCCAAAAAAAACAATGTTTTATTAAAGATAGCCCATCTCAACACTTTTAGTATATATAGATAATGTTTGGCATCAAAGTTGTTTGTGTTGTTTGTTTCGGTCCATTATTTTTAAGCATCTTGTTAAATGGTGGATGCTTTTGTATTTATTTGGTTTGTTTTAGTTGGAATAAATTGTCTTTCAAGAAGAAAAAAAATGGAGTTCCTAAATACAGTATAGATTAAGGGTGTGTTTGGTTTAAACTCGGAAAAGGGAAAGGCAATAATAATCTATACTAAATATAATAGAGGAAGCACTCTCTCTCCAAAATTTTCAGATTTACAAAAAATGATGCATGGTTCACAACACTTTAAAGCAACCAATTTTCATAATTACAACAACCAAAGTATGGTGTACAACAAAAAATAGCATGGAATGAAATTCAGACCAAAATTGTATGAATTCTACATTAATGCTATTAAAAACACCCCTACACCCAAAATAACAACCATTTAAACACAATGTACAACCCTCCATAAAATTCTTCTGCAAAGTGCTTATAACAGTAACACGTGCTTTGAATGATTGTACTTTACCGCACAGTGCTTATAACAATTGAAAGAAAAAAAAAAAAAAAAAACAATGTTTTATTAAAGATAGCCCATCTCAACACTTTTAGGGCCCGTTTGGTTTGTAGATGGGTTTAGATTAGGATTTGGATTTGAAGCTAAAGTTGTAGATTAGGATTTGGATTTGGATTTGATGTATGAGAGAGAAAATAATATTTAATAGTATTAATTATTTTATATAATATTTTTGTAAAAAAAAATATTATTATTAAAAATAAATATAAAGATAATGAGAGTAGAGGTGTAAGTGGGGCCCACAAAAAAATGAATATTTATCAAATCCCACCCATCCCCCTACTTTTGAAAAGTGTGGGACCATTGGGGTTGAGTCCCATTTTTTAACCTTATAAACACAACCAAACATTAGATTTGCATTTATTTAATCCAAAACCCAAGCAAATCCCACATACCAAACGGGCCCTTAGTATATATAGATAATGTTTGGCATCAAAGTTGTTTGAGTTGTTTGTTTCGGTCCACTATTTTTAAGCATCTTGTTATATGGTGGATGCTTTTGTATTTATTTGGTTTGTTTTGGTTGAAATAAATTGTCTTTCAAGAAGAAAAAAAATGGAGTTCCTAAATACAGTATAGATTAAGGGTGTGTTTGGTTTAAACTCGGAAAAGGGAAAGGCAATAATAATCTATACTACATATAATAGAGGAAGCACTCTCTCTCCAAAATTTTCAGATTTACAAAAAATGATGCATGGTTCACAACACTTTAAAGCAACCAATTTTCATAATTACAACAACCAAAGCATGGTGTACAACAAAAAATAGCATGGAATGAAATTCAGACCAAAATTGTATGAATTCTACATTAATGCTATTAAAAACACCCCTACACCCAAAATAACAACCATTTAAACACAATGTACAACCCTCCATAAAATTCTTCTGCAAAGTGCTTATAACAGTAACACGTGCTTTGAATGATTGTACTTTACCGCACAGTGCTTATAACAATTGAAAGAAAAAAAAATCAGATTTATTAGAAACAAATTTACAAACTCAGATTTACAATACATAAACTTTATTATAACAAAATTTACATAATAAATATTAACAACAATTTTAAAAATAAAGTATACTATTCCAGACGACAAAAATAATTTTCGGCAGCCACACGAATTTTTCAGGCGACCTCAAAATTTTCCGGCGACAGTTGCAACTTTTTCTGGCGAGAGAGTGTCAGTTACAGCGGCAAGCGACCAAACGACAATAATAACAAAAAAAAAATAAAAACATTAGATCTACAAAAAAAACATATAGATCTATACGGATCTATAAAAAAAAACTATAAAGCTACGGAAAAAAAAGGTTAACGAGATCATGTTTTTAACACAAAAAGAATTGGTAAAATAAAAATGGGAAAAGGAGAAGGGTGCGTGAGGTATTACCGAGTAGAGTGCTAACTGTGTTTGTGTTAAATCGATTGAAAGAGTTAATATACAGGGACGAATTGTTTGTCTTTGTTGGCTGCGTTTGTGAGAATTAAGATGAGTTAGGTGTGAGCTAATTTAGTTTTTGTATGTGACTGCATATAAGAAAGAGTGCAGGCGTGTTTTAAGGTGAGTAAATTTAGGGTTGAGTCTTAAATAGTGAGTCATTAGGGATTAGGTTAATTGTTATTTGGGCTTTTTATTAATTGGTTTGTGATATACCATTGGGTTGGACCAAGGACTGTCCGAACTTTTTTTGGTATCAAGTGTTGCTCCAAATTTTGAAGTAAAGATTATAAAGGGACGAATTTTAGGATTAAAAACAAAAATTCTGGTTTTGAGCGTTAATACAGTGATTCAAATTTCAAAAACTTATAATTTATATATAAAAAATCCAAAAATTTTGGTTTTAAACTTTTAACCTTAAAGTATTTTGAAGCATTTCGTTTATTTTATATATATAATTTCAAAAACTTATAATTTATATATAAAAAATTCAATCCGATTAATCCTCGATTAATCGCCGCCTAACCAATTAATCGTTAGGCGCCACCCAACCACCCAGCTAGCGCCTAGCGATTTTTACAACCTTGATTTCTATAGGTCTGTTTTAAAGCCCATTAAGTAACAAAAATATAACTCACTGTAATTTCTTTTATAAACTGTATGTATAAAATAAATTTATGTTTTAGAAGTTTAGTTATAGAAGGTTAAGTTTGATTAATTCAATAATATATAATAATGTCATTTTTTGTAATTTTACAAGGTAAGTTATTTATTAATCTGATTTGTCAAACACATTGAAAACTGATTATCTGATTATTGCGATATCAAACAGCATAATCAAATCCAAACATTATGTTTTATAATCACGTTTTGTAACAGTTGATCATCTGATTATGCGATTTCAAAACTCGTAATCTGTTTTCAATAAGCAATCCCAAATACCCCCTTAAAACACGAGCATAAAAACATAACATACACAACTTAAAATACCCTCATTGTTATAGTTACTCAAATATAAAATTCTCACAATATATAAAGTTGTTGTAACGAAAAACATAAAATTGAAAGATATTCATCGCCGCAAATTTTATTACAGGATACCCGCCGCCGCATCGCGCGGGTATCCTGCTAGTAGTGTGAAAAGGAAAAGAAAAGCATTCCCCCCAATTTATTAGTTAATGGCCCATTACCCACTATTACGTAATGGGTCATTGCATTATACACTACCAAACACATTTTTTTCATTATCTTTCTCATTCCTCGCTCCCATAACCCCCTACCAAGCATGCCCTGTCAGATTAATACGTCTCATGTTAATAATCACTAACGTAGCATTTGGTATGCTGTAATCAAAATAAGAATGGAATATGTTATTACGGTAGAATGAAAAAATCTTGTTTGTTTACACATTTACATTGCAATGATTCATTGCAAGGAATGTCTCATTACACCATTTTCATTCCTTAGGGGGCCCTCCCTTTTTTTTTCATTACATCTTGTAATCGAATGAAAATTACAATTAATAACATTAATGAATCATTACATTGCATCATTCATTCCATTACATCGTTTGTTCCCTTCATTTGATATTTCATTATTTCCTACCAAAAAAACCCTAAATGTGTATCAATATGAAAAATTCTGAAATTTTCAAAATTTCAATTTTTTAACTTTAAACATACCTATCATAATCTTACTATCTTATAATAGATGAAGGCCTAATTAATATAGAAACTCTTACGCTCCGTTCTCGAGTTAAATTAAGAGTGAAATGTAAAGAAAATGAAAGTGAAGAAAAGAAATGGAGTGGAGATGAAAGAAAGATAGACATTTATTTGAGTTCTCGAGTATCAGTGAAATAAGAAGAAAGAAAATGAAAGAATGTTATACATTTACAATTATGCCCTTACAAAATAAAAAATAAGAGAAAGATGCAAGGATGATTTGGTATTTTTACTACTAAATATTTTGTCCCTTGATGAGTCAAAAATCTATTAATACTCTTTCCTTTCCATTTGCATTCACTTTCACTCATAGGCATAAAAAAACTCAAAAACACACAAATTTTATGTTTCACTCAATTTCATTTACTTTCACTCCTAAAAAAAAACTAGAGAACATAGTGTTAAAATTTAGCAATCCAAGTTATAAAGCTAAAGGTACAAGTAACTAAAACACATTTTCTAACATTTACAAGTTCTTAAGCTCAAAGAACAACTAATTAAAACAGAAATACTAACATTAAATACAATAAATAAATCATTATGAACATTAAATACAATTAATTAACTGATCAATAAATACAATTAATGTAGTTATTAAAACACCTCTTACATAAGAAAACAAATTATCAAGCATATTCTACAACCAACTTAAACACAATTTCTGTATTAAATGTCACTATACAAATAATAAAGCACATTATACAAATATTCAAGCCCGAACGGGCAATGGGCCAAATGGGCTAGAGCCCGAACGGGCACGGGCCAAACGGGCACGAGCTAAACGAAATTCTTGATATCCGTAAATTTTTTGTCAAAAAGAACATAATAAACTAAAATACATGATTCACCGGAAAATTTTATTTCAAGGTACCCGCCGCCGTAACGCGCGGGTACCCTGCTATTATCTTATAAAGCATTTAGACCTTTTAAAAAAGAAATACTTAAAATTCAGCATTACAAGTTCTTAAGCTAAAAGTACAACTAATTAAAAATACATTTTCTAACATTAAATGTAATTAAAAGTTTTTAAGCTAAATGTATAACTAATTAAAATACATTTTGTACCATTAAATACACTCTTTAAATAGAAATACTTAAAAGTCAGCATTACAAGTTCTTAAGCTAAAAGTACAACTAAGTAAAACACATTTACTAACATTAAATACAATAAAAAAACACTATTAATGTGGTCAATATATTTAATGTAGTCAATTAATTAACTATTAATGCAGTTATTAAAACACCCTTTTACATAAGAAATACAAATTATCAAGCATATTGTACAACCAACTTAAACACAATTCCTGCATTAAATGTCACTAATACAAATAATAAAGCATATTATACAAATATTCAAACCCGAACGGGCAACGGGTCAAATGGGCTCGAGCCCGAATGGTTTACAACTCCTAGCTATCACTTTTGCCTTTTAATGTCGTTAACAATTATTTTAGGGTACCTACCGCTGCATCGCGCGGTTACCCTACTAGTTAGATATGATTAGTGAACCTTTTTCAGTTTAATTTGTTTGGTTTATTATTTTTACTTTTGTAGTTTACCTTTTGTAATGACAAAATAAATTTTATCGTAGTTTTGGACACTTATCTACTTCTGAACAAATCACGTAGTAGCACAATCAGATACCATAGATCTGATTTAAATCATAATTGTTCGAATCTACAATACTTCATAGTATAAAAACAGTGACTTAAAATCAAATAAGAATAATAATTAAAATGAGACGGATGAGAAGTAAGCAGAATCACATTTCAAATGCACCTAAAAAATGAATACATATTCTTTCAAATTTTCACTCATCATTTAAAACTAGCAGGGTACCCGCGCGTTGCAGCGGCGGGTACCTTGAAATAAAAATTTTCGATGGAATTAATAAAAATGTCACGGGAAGTCATTCCGACACCTAAATTTGCCTCGAGAACGAAATACTAAAAGATTTGGTAAACTACACTTCCCACCCCTAGCATATATTTACAATCTTAGTCCCTAAGGGTGCAATAGGGTTCACACAAGGTCCAAAACACTTTCCTATATAAACCTCATTATACACTCACTTAGGGTTTGACACCCTTTTTCTCTCAAACCAGCCGCACCCTATTTCTTCTTCTTCTCCAGTCGTTTTTCCGGCCAAACAAACACCACCACCGGCAACTTAAACTCACCGCCACCACCACCACACTCCTTACAACCTCCCCATCATTTTGACGTGCATCACGCGCCAAGAAACACCTCCCAACACCACGATTAACACCACAACAGCTCGAGTTCATCACCAAAACCATCTCTCTCTCGTTTTGTTGATACTAGCGGTCGAAGGTATGAAAACCCACCACCCTTTTTTGTCGTTCTAGTGACGGTGGGGGATAAGTACATGAATTTTTAAGAGTTTTTGATTAAATAAAGATTAAAACTAATAACTGTGAAGCTAAATAATTGTTTGGTATCATTTTCTTTCTTTTTGTTGTTGTCGTTGTTATTGAGTCGCGAAAACAAGGGATGTCGTGAGCTTGAGCTTACAACCTTGTGTATCGAGTCGAGTTTTATTGAATCGAGTCTTGGTCACAGGTTCGTGTCTAGGTTAAAATGGAAGGTTGTACATTGTGTTTAAATGATTGTAATATTGGGTTTAGGGGTATTTTTAATGCTATTAATGTAGAATGAGGGTTGTACATTGTGTTTAAATTATTGTAATATTGGGTGTAGGGGTATCTTTAATGCTATTAATGTAGAATGAGGGTTGTACATTAGATGTTTAAATGATTGTAATATTGGGTGTATGGGTGTTTTTAATGCTATTAATGTAGAATTATAAGGAAAGTGGTCTGAATTTCGATTCATGCTAGTTTTTGTTGTACACAATATTTTGGTTATTGTAATTATGAAAATTGCTTGCTTTAAAGTGTTGTAAACCATGCATCATTTTTGTACATCTGAAATTTTTGAAAAGAGGGTTATTCCTCTATTATAAAGTAGTATAAATGTTATCCGTCTCATTTTAATTATTTTTCTCACAAAATCCATTCCTTAAAAATAGTAAATACACAATTTAATTAATTTTCAAACTGAATCACTTCACTAAAAAATTACAGTAGTAAATACACAAGTATTTTTATAGAATGTACTTTAGTTTTTTCAAAGTACAAAGGGACACTCCACAAAAGAAGATTCTTATTATTATTTTTATTTTTTTTAATTCAAGTCATTTAAAAAATTTCCAAATTTAACACATAACTTTACAAACTTTATAAACCAAGCCCAACTTCTCTATAAGATAACATCCATCTCCAAAACGTAGTTAAAACCCTAAAAAATCGTTTCAATTTCATTCCCCAATATTTGACCTAATTCCATAACACCCCCTTTTAATTCCTTCAACCCTAAAAAAAACCCTAATTCTTGATTCTTTCAAACCAATTCGATTGAAAAACTACAATTACCCAGTAAGTTACTCACTTTCTTGAATCTTTTGCTTAATTTATATAGTTTTTAGGGTTTTTGTGACATGGGTTTTGCTTAATTTTTTGTTTATGTGTGTTTAATGCTTAAAGTTTGTATCTTGATGTGTAATTGGTTGGTTTTAGGGTTCAAGATTGATGTGGGTATGTTTAATTTGATGCTTTTTTGCTTAAAGTTTGGTTCTTGATGTGAATTTGAGTGATTTTAGGGTTTAAGAATCAAGATTGAGGTGGGTTTTGTTTATTTTTGGGGGAAAGTTAATTTTTTATATGATTTTGAATAATGTTGGTTTTGTTTTAGAATTGGTGTAAAGGAACAAGAGTTTGGCTGTGTTTTGGGTTTAGCGTAAGGCTTTATGGCGGATAGATGGTTAGTAAATTTGACCTTTTGAGTTTATTGGTTTAAACCTAATAGACGCACAATTGTTCAACGTGCCTGCGGATAACGGTGTGTATAACTTTTTTAAGTAATCCACGGGGCTTGAGCCCACTGCCACTTTGACTCAAACCAGGTAAAGTTGCGTGGCAACAAACAGGATTCAAACTTGGGACCTTTCACATATTAGTAATGAATGTAAGAAGCTTTTACCTACTTGGCTACCGTTGACTCGTTAGATATAGGCAAATCGTGTTTATATGTTGTTAAAGTGATGAACTTAGTCGTTTTAACTTTTATTGTCATTTAAGACATGGCAAATTGTAGTGTTTGAGTTGAATCGACGCTACCAGCTTTCTGACTTAAGTTTGGCTCATTAACACATTAGTACCTTCGTTTTGTTATAGTGTATATATCTCTTATCTATTACTAGTAGTTGAGATGTATGTGTCAAAATCATGAAGTTGGTATGCACAAAGGTTATACGTTTAAAGTCTGTTAAAAAAATGATGGGAATTTCTATCCAAAAAACTTATGGGAATGGGCATATAACAATCCTGCAATAAAGTTGTTGACCGTGCGATATCTATCGCAATTTATTAGATGTTGATTAATGATTGTGTTAATATCGTGATCGTACTTTATTTGCCATTGCCTATATATGTGTAACACCTACTGAAACATGATATCGACTATAAATTGTAATAATATTGTGCTAAAAATAGGCATTTAGTGCGTAAAAGTATAGGACTCATAAATGCGTGTTCACTTGCTTCGTATTTATCTTAACAATTTAGAGAAACTAGACGAGTAGACTTAGATTTTGCGAGTGATGAATAACCTACCTTTTTTTCTGCCTGTGTGTGTTTATTTCTTGAATCTTTTGTTTATTATGTAGTTTTTAGGGTTTTTGTTACATGGGTTTTTCTTAATTTGTTGTTTATTGCATAAAGTTTGTATCTTGATATGTAATTGGTTGGTTTTAGGGTTCAAGATTGATGTGGGTATGTTTAATTTGATGCTTTATTGCTTAAAGTTTGGTTCTTGATGTGAATTTGAGTGATTTTAGGGTTTAAGAATCAAGATTGAGGTGGGTTTTGTTAATTTTGGGGGAAAAGTTAATTTTTTATATGATTTTGAATAATGCTGGTTTGGTTTTAAAATTGACGTAAAGGAACAAGAGTGGAGCTGTGTTTTGGGTTTACCGTAAGGCCTTAGGACAGATAGATAGTTAGTAGATTCGCCTTTTGAGTTTCTGGTTTAAACCGAATAGACGCATAATTGTTCTATGTGCCTGCGGAAACGGTGTGTATAACTTTTTTTAAGTAATGTAGGATTCAAGTTTGAGATATAGGCAATCCTTTGAATTTTTGGCTGACTAATCCACGGGGCTTGAGCCCACTGCCACTTTGACTCAAACCAGGTAAAGTTGCGTGGCAACAAACAGGATTCAAACTTGGGACCTTTCACATATTAGTAATGAATGTAAGAAGCTTTTACCTACTTGGCTACTGTTGACTCGTTAGATATAGGCAAATCGTGTTTATATGTTGTTAAAGTGATGAACTTAGTCGTTTTAACTTTTATTGTCATTTAAGACATGGCAAATTGTAGTCTTTGAGTTGAATCGGCGCTACCAGCTTTCCGACTTAAGTTTGGCTCATTAACACATTAGTACCTTCGTTTTGTTATAGTGTATATATCTCTTATCTATTACTAGTAGTTGAGATGTATGTGTCAAAAGCATGAAGTTGGTATGCGCAAAGGTTATACGGTTAAAGTATGTTTAAAAAATGATGGGAATTTCTATCCAAAAAAATTATGGGAATGGGCATATAACAATCCTGCAATAAGTTGTTGACCGTGCGATATCTATCGCAATTTATGAGATGTTGATTAATGATTGTGTTAATATCGTGATCGTACTTTATTTGCCATTACCTATATATGTGTAACACCTACTGAAACAAGATATCGACTATAAATTATAATAATATTGTGCTAAAAATAGGCATTTAGTGCGTATGAGTATAGGACTCATAAATGCGTGTTCACTTGCTTCGTATTTATCTTAACAATTTAGAGAAACTAGACGAGTAGACTTAGATTTTGCGAGTGATGAATAACCTACCTTTTTTTTCTGCCTGTGTGTGTTTATTTCTTGAATCTTTTGTTTAATTTATGTAGTTTTTAGGGTTTTTGTTACATGGGTTTTTCTTAATTTGTTGGTTTATTGCATAAAGTTTGTATCTTGATGTGTAATTGGTTGGTTTTAGGCTTCAAGATTTATGTGGGTATGTTTAATTTGATGCTTTATTGCTTAAAGTTTGGTTCTTGATGTGAATTTGAGTGATTTTAGGGTTTAAGATTCAAGATTGAGTTGGGTTTTGTTAATTTTGGGGGAAAAATTAATTTTTTATATGATTTTGAATAATGCTGGTTTGGTTTTAGAATTGACATAAAGGAGCAAGGGTGTAGCTGTGTTTTGGGTTTACCGTAAGGCCTTAGGACAGATAGATAGTTAGTAGATTCGCCTTTTGAGTTTATTGGTTTAAACCGAATAGACGCACAATTGTTCAATGTGCCTGCGGAAAACGGTGTGTATAACTTTTTTTAAGTAATGTAGGATTCAAGTTTGAGATATAGCTATATTTTACCAGGGTGCAGGATTACTCCCCTTTACCCAAAAAAAGTTTGAGATATAGGCAATCCTTTGAATTTTTGGCTGACTAATCCACGGGGCTTGAGCCCACTGCAACTTTGACTCAAACCAGGTAAAGTTGTGTGGCAACAAGCAGGATTCAAACTTAGGACCTTTCACATATTAGTAATGAATGTAAGAAGCTTTTACCTACTTGCCTACCCTTGACTCGTTAGATATAGGCAAATTGTGTTTATATGTTGTTAAAGCGATGAACTTAGTCGTTTTAATTTTTATTGTTATTTAAGACATGGCAAATAGTAGTCTTTGAGTTGAATCGACGTTACCAGCTTTCCCACTTAAGTTTGGCTCATTAACACGTTAGTACCTTCGTTTTGTTATAGTGTATATATCTTTTATCTATTAGTTGAGATTTATGCGTCAAAAACATGAAGTTGGTATGTGCAAAAGTTATATGTTACATTATGTTCTTAAAATGATGGGAATGTGCATATAACAATCCTGCAATAAAGTTGTTGGCCGTGAGATATTTATTGGAATTTATGAGATGTTGATTAATGCTTGTGTTAATAGTGTGATCGATCTTTATTTGCCATTAGCTGTATATTTGTAATGCCTACTGAAAAAAGATCAACAATAAATTGCAATAATATTGTGCTAAATAGGCATTTAGTGCGTATGAGTATATGACTCATAAATGCGTGTTCGCTTGCTTCGTATTAAACTTCACAATTTAGAGAAACTAAACGAGTAGGCGTAGATTATGCGAGTGATGAATAACCTACCTTTTTTCCTGCCTGTGTTTGTTTCTATAGGTATAGTGAATGGCGAAGGGAAAGCTTATACTAATATGCCAATCTGGTGGCCATTTTACGACAAGTGAAGATGGAACTTTGACATATAACGGGGGAGAAGCAAATGCTGCAAATGTCACCTCTGAGACTCCATTTAGTGATTTGAAATTAAGTTTGGCCGAAATATGTGATTTGAACCAGGAAACAGTGACAGTCAAGTATTTCCTGCCTGGAAACAAGCGAAATCTGATTACTGTAAAGAACGACAAGGATGTAAAAAGAATGATTGATTTTCATGGGGATGCACTAACAGCACAAGTTTTTGTTTCTGGAACACCTGGTTTTGTTCGTAGTGTCCCTGAACCGCAAGCTAACAGGTACTACATTTTGTCAATACTGGACCTTTTGCTATTACAGTAGAGGTGGCAAATTGGGATTGTTTGATAACGGGTCAAAATGGGTAATTTTTGTCGCAGGTCAACAAAAACTCCTCTTGTCCAATTCTTGTTATATAAATAATTCTTATTGGGTCAAATGTGATCACATTTTACTTAAATTATAATTATTTGAATAAATTCTTTTATGGGTGACTTTTTCAAAATTGTTTGACTTCCAAGAAGTTTTTTTTAAATAAATTTATGTGCCAAACATGATTACAAAGGTTATATTTTTATATAATCATTGAATAAGTTATTTTAGGAGGTCTTATGCATTATAAAGCTACACTGTGAGCGACTTTTGCCCCATTCGACCCATGTACTAATTAAATTTATTTTTTACTGATTGACCTGTTGGGGATAATATGAATCAGCCTATTAATTAGTAAATGTGTTGAAATTGCCACCTGTAGTTGTATTAGAAGTGCCAAAAACATACTTATCAAACAAATTGGTGATACCAGCAGGCAAAGTGATACCAAGAATGACGAGACTGTAAACAATAATAACGTGGAAACCAAGAAAGATGAAACAGTAAAAAAAGGCAAAGGGGGTCCCAAAAAAGAGAGGATAAAACAGAGCAAAGTGGGTGCCAAGAAAGATAAGGAAGCAAAGAAAGAAGATAAGGTTCCCAAGAGTCCTATTGCATCTCCGACTAGAATGACACGCCGTTCTGCTGCTGCTGCTGCTAAAGCTGAAGCAGCTTCTCATGAAAAAGAAAAAGAAAAGTCAGTGTCAAAAAGTTCCACCAGCAATTCTTCTTCAGATGCTGAATCTGAGCGTGTCAACGAGAAAGTGAATTCTGACTGTAGTCCTGATTATGTACCTACTCGGTCTTCAAAACGGAAGAAGGCCAATAGTCAGAATGAAACCGATGTCAAAGCTAGCCCTGCTGATGCTGTCAAAAAACGAAAACGGACACCATCTTGGAAAGTTGGTGCTAATGGTCAGCCCACAATAGCCTCTGATTCTGTGCCGCCAAAATCTCGGGGAAAAAGGCAGAAAACTAATGAAGAAAGTTCGGGAAGTAAAAAATCACAGAGAAAAAGTGTCAGATCAGCTGCTAAAGGAGATGATTCTACGGAGGCAAAATCAAGTAGAAAAAGAGCACGCCGCCCACGACCTGCCAAAGCTGACAGTAGTGATCAAGAAATTGATGAGTTTGTGGGGCCCTCTGCTCTTGCCATTATTGATGATGACGCGTCAGTTGAGACTGTAGTATCTGTGTGGAAATCAGCCATTTCTGGTGTTGGTCAGGAGTTCTCAAATGTATACGAGTTTCGTGAAGCGTTACAGAGATATGCTATGGCAAATGGCTTTGAATACAAACTCAAGAAAAATGATACAAATCGTGTGAGTGGTGTATGTACTGGTGAAGGTTGTTCTTGGAAGTTTAACGCCGTTTGGGTCCCGACTACAGAGTCTTTTAAGATAAAGACGATGAATAATGTACATACATGTGATTTGGAATCAAGAGTGAATTCATTGGTAATTACCTTAAATGAGAAGCTGCAAGAATCACCACATTTGAAACCAAAGGAAATTGCTAATCAACTTTTAAAGGACTCAGGGGTCGATTTGAACCATGGAACTATGGTTGTCAGAGATGAACGTTTAGGATCAGATAAAGAGTCGTATAATCTGTTACCATGGTTTTGCGACAAGATTATTGAAACAAATCCTGGCAGCATTTCTAAACTCATTGTTGGTGAGAACAAAAGATTTAAAGCTCTATTTGTGTCTTTCTATGCATCATTATATGGATTCCAAAATAGTTGTCGCCCTCTTCTTTTCCTTGAAGCTACTTCTCTGAGGTCCATGTATGGCGAAGTTTTATTGACAGCTAACGCTATTGATGGAAACGATGATTTTTTCCCAGTTGCATTTGCTATAGTAGACGTTGAGGATGACAACAATTGGCGTTGGTTCTTGGAACAGTTCAAAGCTGCAATCTTGTACTCGCAACCCATGACTTTTGTCTTTGATATGGAAAAGAATTTGAAAACGTCTGTTTTTGAGGTTTTCCAAGATGCTCATGTTGGTTATTCAATTTACCATCTTTTAGAGAGTTTTAAGAGAAATGTAAAGGGTCCTTTTCAAGGGGACGGGAAATCTTTCTTGCCAGTTTATTTCTTGGCTGCAGCACACGCTGTTCGTCTTGTTGGATTTAGAAAGTCGACAGAGCAGATTAAGCTGATATCGTCACAGGCTTACGACTGGGTGATGCAAATTGAACCTCAACATTGGGCGACTTCATCTTTCAAGGGCGAGCGGTATAACCACATCACAGATGATGTCGGCGGATCACTTGCTAAGTTAATGGAGGATTATCAGGAGTCGTCTATTTTACAAAAAATAGACGCTTTAATACGTACCATGATTGATGCCATAACTGATGCTAAGTTGGATGCATGTATGTGGGATACCCACCTTACTCCTTCAAAGGAGAAACAACTGCAAGAAGAGAGCCTCAGATCGTGTGGTTTGAAAGTTTTGATCTCTTCTGATACCCTATTTGAGGTTCGCGAGGAGTCGACCCATGTTGTGAATATTGGTGATTGGAGTTGTACTTGCTTAGGGTGGAAAGAAACTGGTCTACCGTGCCGCCACTCTCTTGCTGTTTTTGCGTTGATTGGTAGAAACCCGTATGAATACTGCGCAAACTACTTCACTGTTGATGCTTATCGTTTAACCTACTTAGAGTCCATAAATCAAGTACCCATTGAAATGGAAGAAGGTGAAAAGTTCGAGGTCAGAAAGCCAGGGGTTGAAAAGGGACAAGCTTTAGAAACAGTGGGTGAGAATGAAGAAGGTGGCGAAAAGATCCAGGTTGAAGAAGAAAATGGTGAAAAGATAGAGATGAAGAATGCAGGTGACGAAAATGAAGGAAAGACAAATGGTGACAACGACTATGCTGAAAAAGAAGATTGTGAAAAGACCGAAGCTGAAGATAAACATATAGATATCGAGATGGATGAAGCAGGGGGTGAAAAGGAAGAATCCATGAAAGTAGGGGGTGAAAATGAAGAAGCTGCGAAAGTTGAGAACGAAAAGATGGAGGTTGAGAAAGATGATGGTGTAAAAGGTAAGATTTCCGAAACAGATAATGATCCAAATGTGCTTGTTCTTCCTCCCATACCTGTAAAACCAGCTGTCGTAAAGGAGAACATGGAGTGGGAAGAAAAGGAGGTCGAAACAACAAAGAGAACAGTAACATGCACAAAGTGCAAGCAAACAGGTCACAACAAGAAATCTTGCAACTTCTACCAGGCGCAACAAGCTGGTGAATTGACTTTTGTCAACTAATACAAGCCCGGGACACCAGGTATGATAAGATGTATCTTGTGAAACTGGAACATAGGTGCTGGAATCTCTTTGTTGATATGTACCATATGCATCTTATTGAACTTTAGTATCTTTTTTTTTTAAAAACATTTTGTTAGCCTTTGAACTTTTATAGTTTTGTAATGAGGCTGATAACATTTCTTTTGTGGAACGGTAGGTTGAGGGAACTGATTATGTTACCCGTGATTGGTATGAACAGAGTTGAATAAAGACCTTTTAGTATATGTTTGTTTGAATGTTGTCGAAGCTGGTAATCTTGATTTGGGCTCATTCTTTTAGTATTAGTAGTTAAATTAGAAAGAAAAAAAAAAGGGGTGCACATTGTGCATAACTGTGGTGTTTGATGGTTCAATAGAAGGTAATATAGGGTGCGTTTAGTTGGAGAAGAAATTCTTTTGTTTTCTATCTCTAGTTTTGTAAAAATTTGAAAAGGAAATTTATCTCCACAAAACACTTGAAAATATAAAAAATGCGTTTAGTTGATGTTTGTATTTTCTATTTTGAAGAAGAGGAGGGAGGGTTGTGGGTTACAAAGGAGAACAAGGAAAACAACTAAAATTTGTTTTGTAATTTTCCTTGTTAAGAAATTGGGGATTTTGTGTTTTGCAAAACATTTTGTTGGAAAACGCTTATTTGAACACGATCTCCGTTTTCCTTGTTTTCCACAAAACATTTTGTGAAAAACAAGGGTGTTTTCCCGAACTAAACGCACCCATAATATCTCGGTTGTTGATTGTCGAGAGATGTACTATTACGCAACTAAATTACCTACTATTATCTTAGTCGTAGGTCTTGTTTTCCTTTATGGTCTTGTGGTTTTTTGATTCGTTGACCACAAACATAAATGTGTATGTATGTATAGTTGTATAGGAGTGTTCCACCTGGTTTTTGGTTCTTCATGTTGGATGTGTTACTTTGTCTTCTATTGGTTCTTCAAGGGTATTATAGGAATTTAATGATGTGTATTTACTTTTAGTGTATAAAATAAAGAAATGGGTAAATATGGTAGATATGGTTTTCAAAATGAGTATATATATGACATAATTGTTTTTAGTTGGGTAAATATGTCATTTATAGATTTATATTGGGTATATATGGAATTAACCCCATAATAAAACTCATATTTTGAACACGACTTCAACCTAGAACCTTTTAGTTGGTAAAGTCGTATGCATACCGCGAAGACAAGGCACCTTGATACATAGTGTTTTTGTAAATTAATATATTGTTTGTTTTTGAAAAGTTGTCAAATTTAAAATTGATCAAGAAAAAACATAATTTAAACTGTCAAGCTTTTAAAAAGTTGTCAAATTTTAAGTGTAATTGAGGGTAATCTATGTAAACAAATTTAAGTTTCATTTCAAGATTCAAGTTTCAAAAAAGATATACACTCTTTATTAGTACATTCCTCACTAACTATCTTTAGTATCTAACCGAAACATTTATGAAATACAATCTCATAAACCTTACTACATATCAAGTGTAGGTTACGATTTGATAGTCATTACGTATTTCTTCATGATTTGCAAATCATGTCAAATCTAAGAAATATCCCTTAACACATAATTTACCAGTTATCACTAACCAAAACATTTTCATAATTGACACGTAAACATGCCTGATCGTTTCATTAACTGACACGTATCCTTTACAATTTCTCTTTCTTTATCCTCTTTTTTGAATCCGCCACATCTCGTAATCTTATGCTTAGGCATTGTTTAAGCACAAAGTTTAGGCATATAAATCATTTCCCTCCTATTAAATCATACTCCATATCTTAGCATCACAACATAAGAGCAACTCTTTTAACGCTTATTTACCAATTACCTTAAAAATTAAGCGAACCTTTTTCGTAATACAATCTCACAAATCCTACTTCATATCAAATTAAGACTACAATCTAAAAACCGTTTTATTTGTGTTCAACATTTGCAAATCGTATCATATTTAACCACAATTACACTATCACATATCCTAAATAAACGAAAAAAGAAGTCATAAACTTATAAACACAACACAACCTAATAAAATACCAAATTTAGAAAGATCTCTCTTAACATATTATTTACAAATTATCTTAGAAACTAACCAATATATTTTCATAATAAAATCTTGTATATTGTATTGCATATCAAATTAACATGACAATTTAAAAACCATTTCATATTGTTTAAGATTTACAAATTGTATCACATATATGATATATCCATGATCATAACATCACACCTCCTAAATAAACACAAAAAAGTCATAAATTCGATAAGAGAATCACAACGCAGTAACACATCCGTATCAAGTGTAAATTGCGATTTATCCATATCAATTCCATATAACAATTTGAAAATCATAAACTTTTATTCGAGATTCACAAGTACGAGATTTAATCACGGCAAAAGTATCACCCCTCCTAAAAAAATAAAAATAAATAAATAAATAAATAAATCACAACATAGCAAAATATCTGTATCAAGTCTAAATTGCGATTATCAATTTCAAATCTCAATTTAAAAATCATTAGCTTTAATTAAAAATCTACAAATCATGTTAAATTTCATCGCGATCACATTATCACAACTTGCTAATGTTCAGTTCTCAAGGTTTTTAGTAAAGAAAAAGTAAAGCAACTGAAAGTAAACATTTTAAACCTAATTTTAAGAGGAAACATTTTACTTCAAAATATATCAAATCACTTTTTTCAATCATTTTCCTTAACTGATATTTGAAAACAGAGACTTTTTTGCTCAATTCATTTTCTTTAGTTTCTTCAATAAACGAGACTCTAGAAACACAATATAAGAGCAGTGGGTACCCCCGCGTTTTCGCTGGCGCTTTCCTGCTTTACGGCAACAGACGACGCCACATGCACACCGTCGTTCGCGTTTCCCATCCTGCACCCTCACGACTAGCCCAAATGATCCCGTAATTTTCTTTTTCTTTCTCTGGTCTTTTTCTCTCTTTTTTACCATGATGACACTTTTTGTACAACGACACCGCTTGATATGAGATAGGGGTGTTTTGGTATTTTGATCAATTTTGGTGTCTTGAGAAAAGTTGCTAAATTATTTGTATACAATTATCTTACCTGAAAACATGAGCTCATCTGATAACTACTACTTTATTTATAATTGTATCCCTATACAATTATCCAATCTTAAACTTGACTCCATCGGATGATTTTACAAACGAACTATGGGTGTTTTAAAATGTAAATCACTACTTCTTTTAACGATATTGGTATTCATTACAAATACCGTCCAAACTAAGGATTATTGAAAATCAACTGTTTTACCCATAAACTCTATGAACTCACCAACCTTTGTGTTGACACTTTTAGCATGTTTATCTCAGGTCCATAATGAACGAGGATGGCACGGAAGGGCATGGATATTTCTGGAAGGCTAAATTTTCATTCGAAACTTATCTAATAAATCGTAAACTACTGGGACCTCATTTTGTAAACTCTGATATTCGAATGATAAATCTTTCAAAACGACTCAAATAAAGATCATTTTCCTATTATTATAACTCTTGTGCTGTCGAGTAACACCCACTTTAAATTTCGCTGCGTATCCCAACAATGGGGGTGTTACAGTCGGTCCGAGAAGACAAGATGGTCGGTTGTACGTAAGACCGGACCGGGCCAAAGACCGAACATGAGGTAAAGTGTGGATCGAGGACCGGAACGAAATAGGTTCATTCCGGCTCAGTCGGTTCGGTTCAAGCCCGGTCCTCGGTTCTTCGGTCCGCTGTTTGTTTTGCTCACCCTTAGGGTCGAGCAAAACCGCCCGAGTCCCTACAACCGACACGATGGTCGGGAGTGGAGTTTTAGCATTTTCGGGATTCGAGACGGGTGGGCCCTACTCACCCCGGTCAAGAACACTAGAAAAAAAGAAGTCAAAATAGAAACACAGAGAGAGAGAGTGAAGGGGAAGATGCGTTGGAAGCAAAAACGGACGGAAGAGGAAGAAGATGCGTTACGTGCCGGAGTTGCAAAACACGGCACCGGAAAATGGATTAATATTCAAAAGGATCCTGAGTTTAGTCCTCATTTCTATTCCAGATCAAATATCGATCTCAAAGTATATATATTCATTTCACTTTTTATACTTTTTGTTGATTGATTAGATGGGCTTATGAATTGCAGGTTTAGGGGGTCTTTGTTTCGCCTTATTTCTGGGCTTATTGGATCAAATTTTCCGGCTTATTTAGAGATTTTTGGGCTTATACAAGCTTACTATGAGTAGTAAGCTTATAAAAGCCCATTGGTCTTAAAATAAGCCAGAAAATTTCAGCTTATGAAAAATAGCTGTAATTTGATGTTATGAATTGTAGGTTAAGGGGTCCTTTGTTTCGGCTTATTTGTGGGCTTATGAGCTTATTTGATTTCGCCTTATTTTTCATAAACTCAAATTTTCTGGCTTAGTTTGAGACCTACAAATAAGCCCCAAAATCTCTATATAATAGCTGGAAAATTCGAGCTTATGAAAAATAAGCTTATAGGGTGTTTGTTTAAGCTTATATGTAATATGTTGCTTATTTCATAAGCCCCAAACCAACTCGCTTAGCTCAGTTGGCCACCTGGGCTCATTCTGTTTATCGCAAGAGACAAAAAAATCTAGGTTTTACTCCTAGTGCGAAGCCGTGAGTTCTAGGGGTTTCCCTTCGCGGGTTGAGCCTAGTGGTTCGGGTCCCGGGGCCTGCCCAATTGGATGGTTTAACTCGGGGGTCGGATTTCAAGTGTGGTGCCGTTCTAAAAAAAAAAAGAAAAAAAATCATAAGCCCCAATTTTATGGCTTATTTTGAGACTTGTGGGATTATATAAGTGTGTTATGATATGAGAAACTTATATAAGCCCATAAGTTTCAAAATAAAGCCGTAAAATTGAGGTTTATGACTTATAACCGAAATCAAATAAGCTCATAAGCCCACATATAAGCTTAAACAAACACCCTCTTCATAAACTCAATTTTTCTGGCTTATTTTTGAGACCTACAGGCGTATAAAATTAAGGCCCAAAATCTCTATATAAAATGCTATTTGCTCTAGAGAAGTGGAATGTGAACAATGTTTTCCTACTGGAAGTGGCGTCTAAGTGAACCGTCGATGTTTAAGATTTGGGGGATGAATATAGTGTACATTTTGATTTAGCAAGTTTATCTGAGAGCATGATTGATTTGTATGTTGAATGATGTGAATTGTTTGTGTTGCTGATGGTTATATTGAAAGTGACTTGATTCTCTTTCTTTTGGAGTCAGGTTTACATTATTATTGTTGCTTTTAAGTGCCAGCGTGAATCATTCATAGAGATAAGTACGATATATGTTTACCTAGGTACTTTACTTTATAGGCTACCTATGAAAGAGTACGATGAATATGATTTCATAAACATTTAATATGATAGTAAATTGTTTGTGTTGCTGATGTAGAAGTTAAGTCGAAAGTGCGTTCTGCGTTAATTTTTTGCTTTTTATGTACCAATGCAAATCATTGATTGGCATAAGTTATTCGGGGCCATGAAAGAGTACGATGAACATGATTTCATCCACATATATTATCTTTATTAATTGTGCGATCATGTTATCAACTTGTAGGATAAATGGAGGAATATGAGTGTCTGTGCAAATGGCCAAGGTCCAAGGGAAAAGGCACGAACACCAAAACCAAAAGGTGCAGATTCTCTTGCTACCCCTATGCCTATTTCTCAGGTTCCTGGTTCATCGTCAGTCGCGATTGTTCCAGCTGATCCAGTTCCTACTGATGTTATCATGGAAGATTCTTCAAAATGCTTGCTAGATGGGAAGACCACTTCAAAGTATGTTACACGTCTCTTTTGCTATCTAAATATCTTTATTGTTACTGGTGAACTATATTAGGCCATGTGGAAAACGGAAATACCATCTTATTTGCGCTGTTCTGGAGGAGGAGTTTCATATAATTACATGTTTGGTTTACGCATGCTTAACGTGATCGACCAATTTATGGAAGTGTTAAAGATTCTTACATCGTTATTCAGGTACAATGCAATGATCTACGAAGCATTGTCAACCCTCAAGGATCCAAATGGATCGGACACCAGTGCTATTGTTAGTTTCATTGAGGTAATTATTACAGAACAAGTCAATATAACCGAAACTCCCAAATCAAGTCAATATAAGTATCAATAGTCCAATAAGTGTCAAAATCAATCTCAAAGCTTAATAAGTTATTCGGACGACTTATTGGGCCCTTATTGGGCTCGTCAACCCAATAAGACCAATAACCCCTTCGTTAGCTTATTAACTCGCGCGGAGACCTATAAGCTGTCAAAAAACAAGTAGTAAGTCAGTAGAATAAGTTTTGAGCTAATAAACTTTACCAATGTGCTTATCGGGCCCTTATTGGGCTCGTCAACCCAATAAGTCCAACAACCACATCGGTTGGGCTTATTAACTCCAAACCGACCCGTATCCTAAAAACAAAACCAAATAAGCAATACCCGTAACACTACATCGAAAATGAGCCACGACATAGCCGAAAATAATGAGCCGATTAATATAAGTCCGAAACAAACAACCCTTCACGTTTACTTATTTTGTCAAAAGTAATGAGCCGATTACATATGTTTTCTTTTGTTTTTAACGAAACCAAACACACCCTTACGGGTGGCTTTTCCCTCTCGAACCAAAAGTCAAAACGAACACCCCTTTGGGTCATTTTCACATTGACACAACTAACAATCAAATAAGCTCAAATAGCTTATTAGTGAATCGAATAAGCCACAAGTCACATAAATAGAACTTCCCCTGGTCGTGTTAACACTGAAAACAACAATGTCCCAAATAAGCTTAAAAGCTTATTAATAAGTCAAATAAGTCGCGATATGTAGAAATAAGCCAAAGACATAAGCTTGTGTCTATAAATAAGCCAACATAAAGTGAATAAGCAAATTCAAGCACTACCGAGACCAAAACGGTCTCTGCTCAAACCCTAAACGGGTGAAAACAACTAAAAAAAATCTAAATCCGAGCCACATGGGCTTCGGCCCAAAGCCTTTGGGCTTAGCAGTTTGTATCCGAGACCAAAACAAAAGCACAAAAATAATAAGTTGGAAATGAGCATTTGTCGAGTGCTTAAAAATAAGCACTCGACACCCTTTTTGATTTTTAGCCCGAAAACACCACAAAGACGATGATACCTTATGTTTTAAACACGTTTTTGGTGAGATTCGATTCACACAAAGACTTGTGTGAATCGAAAGTTATAAAAACCTTTTTCAAAGATTCATTTTCTTGTTTTTAATCGAAGATAAAATGATAATAAGGTGAGGTTAGGTTATTTCATTAACATACCAAGAAAGAGATGTATAATAGATGACGGATTCGGAACAAACACAACAAATAACCACGATCTAAACCGAAAACGTCTTCAAACACTTTGGATGTACACTGTGGGCGACTTTTGCCCCATTCTACATTTCTACCCATGTACTTTTTCAATTTTTTATTTCGCGGTTGACCTGTTGGGGATAACACGAATCAGCTTATTAATTAGTAAATGGGTTTGAAATTGCCATCTGTAGTTATATTAGAAGTGCCAAACATACTTATCAGACAAATTGATGATACCTACAGGCAAAGCAAAAATGGACGCAGGAGGAAGAAGATGCGTTACGCGCCGGAGTTGCAAAACACGGCACCGGAAAATGGAGTAATATTCAAAAGGATCCTGAGTTTAATCCTCATTTGTATTCCAGATCAAATATCGATCTCAAAGTATGTATTCACTTTTTATATATGTTGATTACTTTGTGTTGATTGATTAGGTGTAATTTGATGTTATGAATTGTAGGTTTAGGGGGTGTTTGTTTCGGCTTATTTGTGGGCTTATGATAGCTTATTGGATTTCGCCTTATTTTTCATAAGTTCTAATTTCCGGCTTATTTAGAGATTTTTGGGCTTATACAAGCTTACTATGAGTATTGAGTAGTAAGCTTATAAAAGCCCATTGATCTTAAATAAGCCACAAAATTTGAGCTTATGAAAAATAGCCAAAATCAAATAAGCTATCATAAGCCCACAAATAAGCTAAAATGAACACCCCATAAGCTCTCTCTCTCTCTCTCTCTCTCTCTCTCTCTCTCTTAATATATTTATTACTAGACGAGTACCCGTGCATAGCAACGGGATTTTATAGCGGATTGTAGCGATAAAAAAAGTTTAGGGGTTATAAACGAAAAATAATAAAAGTTTGAGGATTAAACATAATGTTTTGAAACCCGGTTCGACCCGGCCGGTTCCATCGGTTGAACCAATTCCGATCANTATATATATATATATATATATATATATATATATATATATATATATATATATATATGTGTGTGTGTTTATATATAATTATATATTTAGTATGATTAGTTTGTGTTGATTGATTAGGTGTAATTTGATTATAAGGTGTTTGATTGTTATGAATTGTAGGTTACGGGGGTGTTTGTTTCGGCTTATTTGTGGGGTTATGAGCTTATTTGATTTCGCCTTATTTTTCATAAACCCAAATTTTTTGGCTTATTTTGAGACCTACAGGCTTATGATAAATAAGCCCCAAAATCTCTATATAATAGATGGAAAATTCGAGCTTATGAAAAATAAGCCGAATTCATATAAGCTCATAAGCCAAAGAAAAAATAAGCTTAGAGGGTGTTTGTTTAAGCTTATATGTAATAAGTTGGCTTATGTGAGCTATTTGATCTCGCTTTATATTTCATAAGCCCCAATTTTCTGGCTTATTTTGAGACTTGTGGGATTATATAAGTCTATTATGATATGATAAACTTATATATGCCCATAAGTTTCAAAATAAGCCGTAAAATTGAGGTTTATGACTTATAACCAAAATCAAATAAGCTCATTAGCCCACATATAAGCTTAAACAAACACCCCCTTCATAAACTTTAAAAAATAAAAAATAAAAAAAATAATAAATCTTAGGGGGATGTTTGTTTAAGCTTATATGTTGGCTTACGTGAGCTTATTTGATTTCGTTTTAGTATATTTTATAAGCCCCAATTTTCTGGCTTATTTTGAGACTTGTGGGATTATATAAGTGTATTATGATATGATAAAGTTATATAAACCCAAAAGTCTCAAAATAAGCCAAAAAATTGAGGCTTATTAAATATAAGGCGAAATCAAATAAGCTCATAAGGCCACATAGGGGTGTTTGTTTAAGCTTATTTGTGGGCTTATGTGCTTATTTGATTTGGCCTTATATTTCATAAGTCCGAACTTTTCGGCTTATTTTGAGACTTGCTTATTATGATATAATAAGTTTATATAATCCACGAGTCTCAAAATAAGCCAGAAAGTTCGGGCTTATGAAATATAAGGTGAAATCAAATAAAGCTTATAAGCCCATATATAAGCTTAAACAAACACCCTCTAGCTTTTTGTGTGTGTGTGTGTGTGTGTGTGTGGCTTATGAGCTTATATGATTTCGGCTTATATTTCATAAGCTGTCCGGCTATTATATAGAGATTTCGGGGCTTATTTTTCATAAGCCTGTAGGTCACAAAATGAGCCAGAAAGTTTGAGCTTATGAAAAACTAGCCGAAATTACATAAGCTCGTTAGCTAAAAAATAAGCTTAAATAAACACCCCCTTAATTCTAACATTAAGTTTTTGAAAGTTTGATATTGAAAGGAATATTTATGTAGTTTTGTGGTTATGAGTAAATTTTTTAGGATTATTGTATAACTTTATTATATAGTTTGTGATGAGATTGAATAGTAGGGGGATATTTGTTTTAAGCTTATTATCTGTTTTCGGCAAACTAGTTCTAGGTACAAGCAATAGCAGTTTGAAGTAGCTGTTTGTTTTATAAAAGCGTGAGGTAATATAAGCTGCAGCTGTAATTATATATATTTTGATCAGTTAGGTTTAATTTTGGTGTTAAATTATGTTTAGATCGAAGTGGTAGTGGAGATTCTGATAAGTATATGAATTAGATGTAATTTGATTAAGCTTTGTGTAATTTTGTGATCTTACATGAATTTCTACAAAAGGTTTAAAACGACCGGTGCACTCTTTTTGAGTGTCGACTGACCATTACCCAAGGACCTAGCCCCATCCCAAAGCCCTTCTTGACCGGTCAACTGTGATATTAGATGAATTTAATTGTCGGCGTTAGGTTTTGAAATTAGTATTAATCAGTTAGCTGTAATATTTGCGTTAAATTAGGTGCACCATGATGTTTTGGGGAAATTATGGTAATTGAAAGAATTTGGTGTATTATATTGCTAATGTTAATGTCGGGACCGGTTACCGTGTGTGGAAGTCAATGCTGGTTGGTTGTCAACGTTTTGCGATTTTTGATGTTATTGTGTTTTGGATTTTGAATTTGATATTTATTTTTGAGATCTTTAGGAAACTAGGATATATATTTAAGATAGTTTTAATTACTGGTGGTGTCAATAAAACAATTAGTTGATTTGGAGTAATAGGTGGACAGATGATATAATGCTATTTGATCTAGAGAAGTGGAATGTGAACCATGTTTTCCTACTGGAAGTGGCGTTTAAGTGAACCGTCGATGTTTAAGATTTGGGGGATGGATATAGTGTACATTTTGATTTAGCAAGTTTATCTGAGAGCATGATTGCTTTGTATGTTGAATGATGTAAATTGTTTGTGTTGCTGATGGTTATATTGAAAGTGACTTGGTTCTCTTTCTTTTGGAGTCAGGTTTACATTATTATTGTTGCTTTTAAGTGCCAGCGTGAATCATTAATAGAGATAAGTACGATATATGTTTACCTAGTTACTTTACTTTATAGGCTACGAATGAAAGAGTACGATGAATATGATTTCATAAACATATAATATGATAGTAAATTGTTTGTGTTGCTGATGTAGAAGTTAAGTCGAAAGTGCGTTCTGCGTTAATTTTGCTTTTTATGTACCAATGCAAATCATTGATTGGCATAAGTTATTCGGGGTCATGACCTTTGCTTATTCCGAATGATAGTAGTTACTTTTATAGGCTACCAAATTAAAAGTACGATGAACATGATTTCATACACATATATTATCTTTATTAATTGTGCGATCATGTTATCTACTTGTAGGATAAATGGAGGAATATGAGTGTCAGTGCAGATGGCCAAGGTCCAAGTGAAAAGGCACGAACACCAAAACCAAAAGGTGCAGATTCTCCTGCTACCCCTATGCCCATTTCTCAGGTTCCTGGTTCATCATCAGTCGCGATTGTTCCAGCTGATCCAGTTCCTACTGATGTTATCATGGAAGATTCTTCAAAATGCTTGCTAGATGGGAAGACTGCTTCAAAGTATGTTACACGTCTCTTTCGCTATCTAAATATCTTTATTGTTACTGGTGAACTATATTAGGCCGCTCTTCTTGAGGAGGAGTTTCATATAATTACATGTTTGGTTTACGCATGCTTAACGTGATCGACCTCAATTTATGGAAGTATTAAAGATTCTTGCATCGTTATTCAGGTAGAATGCAATGATCTACGAAGCATTGTCAACCCTGAAGGATCCAAATGGATCAGACACCAGTGCTATTGTTAGTTTCATTGAGGTAATTATTACAGAACAAGTCAATATAACCGAAACTCCCAAATCAAGTCAATATAAGTATCAATAGTCCAATAAGTGTCAAAATCAAGCTCAAAGCTTAATAAGTTATTCGGACGGCTTATTGGGCCCTTATTGGGCTCGTCAACCCAATAAGACCAATAACCCCTTCGTTAGCTTATTAACCCACGCCGAGACCTATAAGCTGTCAAAAAACAAGTAGTAAATCAGTAGAATAAGTTATGAGCTAATAAACTTTACAATTGTGCTTATTGGGCCCTTATTGGGCTCGTCAACCCAATAAGTCCAACAACCACATCGGTTGGGCTTATTAACTCCAAACCGACCCGTATCCTAAAAACAAAACCAAATAAGCGATACCCCTGTAACGCTACATCGAAAATGAGCCACGACATAAGCCAAAAATAATGAGCCGATTAATATAAGTCCGAAACAAACAACCCTTCACGTTTTCTTATTTTGTCAAAAGTCAATACATTACATATGTTTTCTTTTGTTTTTAACGAAACCAAACACACCCTTATGGGTGGCTTTTCCCTCTCGAACCAAAAGTCAAAACGAACACCCATTTGGGTCATTTTCACATTGACACAACTAACAATCAAATAAGCTCAAATAGCTTATTAGTGAATCGAATAAGCCACAAGTCACATAAATAGAACTTCCCCGGGTCGTGTTAACACCGAAAACAACAATGTCCCAAATAAGCTTAAAAGCTTATTAATAACTCAAATAAGTCGCGATGTGTAGATTTAAGCCAAAGACATAAGCTTGTGTCCAAAAATAAGCCAACATAAAGTGAACAAGAAAATCCAAGCACTACCGAGACAAAATGGTCTCGGCTCAAACCCTAAATGGGTGAAAACAACTAAAAAAAAATCCAAAGAGCCACATGGGCTTCGGCCTGAAGCCTTTGGGCTTATCCGTTTGTATCCGAGACCAAAACAAAAGCAACAAAATAATAAGTTGGAAATGAGCATTTGTCGAGTGCTTAAAAATAAGCACTGGATACCCTTTTTGATTTTTAGCCCGAAAACACCACAAAGATGATGATACCTTTTGTTTTAACACGTTTTTGGTGAGATTCAATTGACACAAAGACTTTTGTGAATCGAAAGTTATAAAAACCTTTTTCAAAGATTCGTTTTCTTGTTTTTAATCGAAGATAAAATGATAATAAGGTGAGGTTAGGCTATTTCATTAACATACCAAGAAAGAGATGTATAATAGATGTCGGCTTCGGACCAAATACAACAAATAACCACGATCTAAACCGAACACATAAATAGAACTTCCCCGGGTCGTGTTAACACCGAAAACAACAATGTCCCAAATAAGCTTAAAAGCTTATTAATAACTCAAATAAGTCGCGATGTGTAGAATTAAGCCAAAGACATAAGCTTGTGTCCAAAAATAAGCCAACATAAAGTGAACAAGAAAATCCAAGCACTACCGAGACCAAAATGGTCTCGGCTCAAACCCTAAATGGGTGAAAACAACTAAAAAAAATCCAAAGAACCACATGGGCTTCGGCCTGAAGCCTTTGGACTTATCCGTTTGTATCCGAGACCAAAACAAAAGCAACAAAATAATAAGTTGGAAATGAGCGTTATTTCGAGTGCTTAAAAATAAGCACTCGACACCCTTTTTTATTTTTAGCCCGAAAACACCACAAAGATGATGATACCTTTTGTTTTAACACGTTTTTGGTGAGATTCGATTGACACAAAGACTTTTGTGAATCGAAAGTTATAAAAACCTTTTTCAAAGATTCGTTTTCTTGTTTTTAATCAAAGATAAAATGATAATAAGGTGAGGTTAGGCTATTTCATTAACATACCAAGAAAGAGATGTATAATAGATGTCGGCTTCGGACCAAATACAACAAATAACCACGATCTAAACCGAAAACGAAAACGTAGTCAAACACCCTGGATCTACACTGTCCTTTTGCCCCATTCTACCCATTTACTTTCTAAATTTTTTATTTCGCGGTTGACCTGTTGGGGATAACACGAATCAGCTTATTAATTAGTAAATGGGTTTGAAATTGCCACCTGTAGTTATATTAGAAGTGCCAAACATACTTAACAGACAAATTGATGATACCTACAGGCAAAGCGATACCGCTGCTGTGAATTCTGACTATAGCCCTGACTATGTGCCTACTCGATCTTCAAAACAGAAGAAGGCCAAATCAGGTAGAAAAAGAGCTCGCCGCCGCCGACCTACTAAAGCTGACAGCAGTGATCAAGAAATTGTTGAGCTTGTGGGGCCCGCTGCTTTTGTCATTATTGATGATGACGCGTCTGTTGAGACTGTAGTATCTGTGTGGAAATCAGCCATTTCTGGTGTTGGTCAGGAGTTCTCAAATATATACGAGTTTCGTGAAGCGTTACAGAGATATGCTATGGCAAATGGCTTTGAATATAAACTCGAGAAAAATTATACAAATCGTGCTAGTGGTGTATGTACTGGTGAAGGTTGTTCTTGGAAGTTTAACGCCGTTTGGGACCCGACTGCAGAGTCTTTTAAGATAAAGACGATGAATAATGTACATACATGTGATTTGGAATCAAGAGTGAATTCGTTGGTAATTACCTTAAATGAGAAGCTGCAAGAATCACCACATTTGAAACCAAAGGAAATTGCTAATCAACTTTTAAAGGACCCGGGGGCCAAATCAGGTAGAGAAAGAGCACGCCGCCCACGACCTACTAAAGTTGACAGCAGTTATCAAGTAATTGATGAGTTTGTGAGGCCCTCTGCTCTTGCCATTATTGATGATGACGCTTCAGTTGAGACTGTAGTATCTGTGTGGAAATCAGCCATTTCTGGTGTTGGTCAGGAGTTCTCAAATATATACGAGTTTCGTGAAGCGTTACAGAGATATGCTATGGCCAATGGCTTTGAATATAAACTCAAGAAAAATTATACAAATCGTGCTAGTGGTGTATGTACTGGTGGAGGTTGTTCTTGGAAGTTTAATGCCGTTTGGGACCCGACTACAGCGTCTTTTAAGATAAAGACGATGAATAATGTACATACATGTGATTTGGAATCAAGAGTGAATTCGTTGGTAATTACCTTAAATGAGAAGCTGCAAGAATCACCACATTTGAAACCAAAGGAAATTGCTAATCAACTTTTAAAGGACCCGAGGGTCAATTTGAACCATGGAACTATGGTTGTCAGAGATGAACGTTTAGGATCAGATAAAGAGTCGTATAATCTGTTACCATGGTTTTGCGACAAGATTATTGAAACAAATCCCGGCAGCATTTCTAAACTCATTGTTGGCGAGAACAAAAGATTTAAAGCTCTATTTGTGTCTTTCTACGCATCATTATATGGATTCCAAAACAGTTGTCGCCCCCTCCTTTTCCTTGAAGCTACTTCTCTGAGGTCCATGTATGGCGAAGTTTTATTGACAGCTAACGCCATTGATGGAAACGATGATTTTTTCCCAGTTGCATTTGCTATAGTAGACGTTGAGGATGACAACAATTGGCGTTGGTTCTTGGAACAGTTAAAAGCTGCAATCTTGTACTCGCAACCCATGACTTTTGTCTTTGATATGGAAAAGAATTTGAAGATGTCTGTTTTTGAGGTTTTTCAAGATGCTCATGTCGGTTATTCAATTTACCATCTTTTAGAGAGTTTTAATAGAAATGTGAAGGTTCGGTTTCATGGGGGCGGGAAATATTTCTTGGCTGCAGCACACGCTGTTCGTCTTGTTGGATTTAGAAAGTCGATAGAGCAGATTAAGCTGATATCGTCACTGGCTTATGACTGGGTGATGCAAATTGAACCTCAACATTGGGCGACTTCATCTTTCACGGGCGAGCGGTATAACCACATCACAGATCATGTCGGCGGATCACTTGCTGAGTTAATGGAGGATTATCATGAGTCATCTATTTTACAAAAAATAGACGCTTTAATACGTACCATGATTGATGCCATAAATGATGCTAAGTTGGATGCATCTATGTGGTCAACCTACCTTACTCCTTCAAAGGAGAAACAACTGCAAGAAGATAGCCTCAGATCGTGTCATTTGAAAGTTTTGATCTCTTCTGATACACTATTTGAAGTTCGCGAAGAATCAACCCATGTTGTGAATATTGGTGATTGGAGTTGTACTTGCTTAGGGTGGAAAGAAACTGGTCTACCGTGCCGCCACTCTCTTGCTGTTTTTGCATTGATTGGTAGAAACCCGTATGAATACTGCGCAAACTACTTCACTGTTGATGCTTATCATTTAACCTACTTAGAGTCCATAAACCAAGTACCTCTTGAAATGGAAAAAGGTGAAAAGTTCGAGGTCAGAAAACCAGGGGTTGAAAAAGGACAAACTTTAGTAACAGTGGGTGAGAATGAAGAAGGTGGTGAAGATATTGAGGTTGAAGAAGAAAATGGTGAAAAGATAGAGATGAAGAATGCAGGTGACGGAAATGAAGGAAAGACAAATGGTGACAATGACTATGCTGAAAAAGAAGATTGTGAAAAGACCGAAGCTGAAGATGAACATATAGATATGGAGATAGATGAAGCAGGGTGTGAAAGGGAAGAATCCATGAAAGTAGGGGGTGAAAATGAAGAATATGCGAAAGTGGAGAACGGAAAGATGGAGGTTGAGAAACATGAGGGTGTAAAAGGTAAGATTTCTGAAACGGATAATGATCCAAATGTGCTCGTGCTTCCTCCCATACCTAACAAACGGGTCACAACAAGAAATCTTGCAACTTCTACCAGGCGCAACAAGCTGGTGAATTGACTTTTGTCAACTAATACAATCTTGCCCCCCTAAGACTATGGATCTTTAAGCCCGGGACACCAGGTATGATATGAAGTAACTTGTGAAACTCGAGTATAGGTGCTCGAATGTCTTATTGAACTTTAGTATCTTTGTTTAAAAACATTTTGTTAGCCTTTGAACTTTTTAGCTTTGTGGAACGATAGGTTGAGGGTACTAATTATGTTACTCCTGTGATTGGTAGGAATAGAGTGAATACTTTTTAGTATATGTTTAATTGAATATTGTCGAAGCCTATATACTGTGTTTGATGTTTCAATACGCTTAGTTGGATTGCAAAGGTATAATGATGTTTGGTATAATCTTATGCTACTTACTTCAGTTACTTGCTCAGGAAAATTGTTAGTGTTATTTTCTTAAAACCTTTCTTTATCCTTTTCTCTATTGTTTTTTAATATGTTTGCCAGAGGTCTTTCCGGAAGCATCCCCATACCCAGCTCCGGTGGTGGTTGTTGTTGCACCTTAATTCATGTAAACTCCCATATTTTAAACGCGACTTCAACCCAGAACCTTTTAGTTGGTAAGTCTACATACCGCGAAGACACGGCACCTTGATACATAGTGTTGTTTTACATGTCTGCAAACAATGATAGGATATTTGTGTAGAAAATATCTTATATACTACGAGTGTGATGTGTCCAACTTTCATTGAGGAGACAAGTAGAATCATAGGAACAAAAGTGGTCATGTCTAATTTGTTTTTTTATATGACTATTTGTATGCAAAAATGTTGCTTGTAAAAGTACAATTGTGCTTTGCTAATCATATCATAACACATATTCATTCCACTTTGTGTTAGTCAATTTCATGTTGGTGCATATTCAAAAATCATTACAAGAATCCAAAAAGCCCACATCATTCAATAGTGTTCTTTGTGAAGATCAAGTGAAGTTGTAACATTTTCTTTCAATTTTGTTGCTATATAGGAATGGCTGATCACTATTTATAGTTTTTGTGTATATGTGTACACTTATAGAGTAAACTTTATTCTACCAAAAGGAAAGCGATAACTACGGACTAGTTTATACTTTCTATATGTATTTTGCTTTACATTTCTTTGGACACGTAAACGAGTCCAATGTTCAACGAGGCGTACGTAAATTGATCAGTGGTAAGTTGCTTAATGAGCATCTAGCATAAATACGTGGATTAAGACGTGTATGAGCTTGTCGTTAGAAAGAAGTAATCAACCCGAAACATGAGCTTGAAACAATACAATTCACCAGTAACAATTCAAAATTCAAAATTTTCGGTTTTTACAAAGGGTGGCTTAGTTGACAAAAACTTGTGACCGTCATTTTATTAGTCTCAAGTTCGAATCATGCTTGATGTGAACAACCCTGCCAACCTTTTTGAAATGATGATTTTTACCAGGTTCAAGTTTATGTGACGGTGAGCTCAAACATTACTAAATGGATTAGCCAACCAAAAGCTCGAAAACTATAATTTACCCAAACTTATGTATAACCAAAAACATATGATCAAACCGACGGTATGTAATCTAAAAAATGATATGTATAATTATATTGATATTTATTATTTAAGTTATGATAAACAATTTTTTAACACTGCAAATGTACAAATATTTATTGAAATTGGGCCATAGCCCATAATGGTTGGAAATGACATATATGCCTCTAGCAAATAAACAAAAAAAGTTTTCTTATCAATCATATTGATTTTGTCTATTCTGCTACTTTAATTCTTTTATTTACTGTTGTCTCCCTTGATCCGAATATTAAATAGAATATGTTTTTATGGGTTGTTGGTTTTAAACTAGATCTAACTTTTTTCTGGATTTAAAACAAATAATAATATATACATTTTGTGCCAAAATGTAACATTTTATGTAACAAATATCTTGAAACAAGCTTGACTTGTGGTCTTTTGAAAGGCATATCTTTAATATCTACACTATCTATCTTACACATATTACACACAAAATCTCACGTTTTTTTGTTATCGAGACGGTGTGACTTGAACTCATAATCTCTTGACTGATGAATCACTCACATACCGCTAAGCTAAATAACTTTTGGTAAACTTGTCTCCATGTGGCTGAATCAAGCAACAAATGTACAAAAAATCATTACAAATGAAGAATCTAAAGTGTGTTACTTATTATGTCTAACAGGACGGAAATACTTTGCCCAAAATGGACGAAAAGTATATCATTACTATGATAAAAAGTGAATTGGCTAAAACAATAGTTAGTATAAACTATAAAGTTAATTTTTTGTTTGCAATCCCTTGAACTTCATTCTACTTTGGCATCTTCTTTTTGTAAACATTGTATGTTAAACTAAAGTTCCTGAAAAGGTATATATAATTTAGTGGATTTCACATTTCAAATCATGCCCGTTAGTTTCTGCGTAACTTGCAAATCATGTAGTATTGCAACATGTCCTTGTCGATAACAGACTCAGTACTATAAATGAGACGTGCACAAATTTTGTTTAATATACTAAATAAACAAGATATTAGATATGTAACGCATATTTTTGTACCACGTTCGTTTAGGAGAAATCAAAATTTTTGACAAAAAATTATTTTATCGGGGCAAAAATCTATGTGGTTCATGAGAATCTCCGAAGGCTACAAAAAATTATGTGGTTCATGGACAAACACTTTTGATTTGATAAAGTGATAAGCTTGATCTTTGAACCGATTTAAGGAGGTTTTTTGATAAATAAAGAAAGTGAAAGATAATTACTCAAAATCTTATCTCGTACATGTCATATGATGACACTTAACCTTAAACTAATAACATGTCAACAACTTTAACAACTAGAAATAGTTTATTTCCACAAACACACGCACAAAAAAAAAACTAATCTAAACTAAAGTTACAATAGTGATTATTTTGACCTTCAAAATTCAATACAGTAGTACACCTATTACACTTTTCATAGTTAACCTAATAATTATGTATGACTACACTTAGACTAATAGTGATATGATCCTAAAAGTGATCAGACACACCCTAGCTTCTCTCTTTAAAATTAAACATATGATCAAATGCCCGTAATAAGGTGACCCCGGTCCATTTGATTAGACCGATCTTTGCAAAGGTCTTCATTACGATCAGCCTTAACATTTACCGAACATAAGTAAGTAAAAGAGAGAGAGAGAGAGAGAAAAAAAAAAAAAAAAAAAAAAAAAAAAAAAAAAAAAAAAAAAAAAAAAAAAAAAAAAAAAAAAAAAAAAAAAAAAAAAAAAAAAAAAAAAAACCTCACTCACTAATAATAATAATAATAATAATAAATGAATGGCCAAAAACGATAGCCATTAGGATGGCTATAACCCTATAACACGAGATCCTCGGTCCAGCTACAACAAGTATAGCGGCGCCATAGAGGTAAAAAAATGGCCCTAAAAAATGTTATAGGTGCACTGCACCGTGCACTCTTAGACGTAAGGATTCTAGTAAGTATTGATATCTTAAAAAGAAATTTCAAGTTCGTAATCACTAGGCAGACATCTCACATATTGAATCCAAAACTCGTAATCCGCAAGAAATTAACCAAAAAAAGTAAAATCTCATCCGGGTATTTGGGATTTTTATAGATATGAATGTAACAGAAAATAGGATTATCTATATAGAAATTTTGTGCACCTTTTAAAAAAAAACAAGCGGCAGTAGAGCCTCTCATTGCATGTAGCAAATATCCCATATCCATAAATAAAAGGTGGAGAAAATATAGTTAATTATATTCTTTTATCTATTTCTTATATAAAGGTGGAGAATATATTATTTATGGCCATGAATCTAGATTCTTTGTGTTATTCCTTAGCCTTGATTTGATTCCAACGAATATATATGTTGTTTTCATGGGGACTAAAGTCCTAAAACGGTAATATTATATGCAGATGAAAATTCAAATACATACTCTTATTTTGGTGCATACCAAGGGACAAATCCCCACCATCCATCTAATGGTGGGGACTAACCTAAGATTAAATGGGAAACATAAGTCTATGTTTTTTCTTTCTTTCTTTTTATTTGTCTTTTTTATTATTCTTTTCTTTCTTTCTTTTTTTTTTCTTTCTTTTTTCTTTTGTCTTTTTTTTCACGCAGGATTTTTGTTCTTGTTTCTTTTTTCTTTTTCTTTTTTTCTTTTTTTGTTTCCTCTTTTTGCAAGCTTTTTTTTTTTTTTTTTTTTTTTTTTTTTTTTTTTTTTTTTTTTTTTTTTTTTTTTTATTTATTT
>LBNU01019329.1:77185-87431 GCA_014162995.1 Artemisia annua
GAAAAAAAAACACCTACGTGAAAAAAAAAAAAAAAAAAAAAAAAAAAAAAAGGAAAGAAAAAAATAATAATAATAAAATAAAAAGACAAAAAGAAAAAGAAAAAAAGGGAGAAAAACATGGACTTATGTTTCCCATTTAATCTTAGGTTAATCCCCACCATTAGATCAAACTAGATGGATGGTGAGGATTTGTCCCTTAGTATGCACCAAAACTAGAGTATGCAAAATAAAGTGCCTCATTATATGTATAATAACTTGAGATATATGTTTTGATTTAAGATAAAAAAATAATAAATAAATAAATAAAAGTAAAGTTTTTCTCAGTTTAATTATTGTTAACAAATGAAGATATGCTTAGAAAAATGTAAGATTCTATATCAAGTAAAAAGTAGTAATAATTTGTTAAGGTACAGGTAAATGAGTGAGGTTTATGGTTAATCATCAAGTTGGATACTTTCGAGTTTGTGAATACGTTTTTCGTATCTGGTAAGATGCTATTGGGATGAAATTCTTTTTTCTTCACCCTCATCCCAAAGATTAGTAACCCAATCTTTATTAAAGATTTCCGTCTCATCTCACTATTGGCATCCACTATAAAATCATTGCTAAAATTCTAGCAAATTGGGTATCTAAAGTGATTGACAAGATTGTTACCCATGAACAATCCGCGTTTATCTCGGGTCGCCAAATTCTTGACGGTCCGCTTATTCTTAGTGAGATTATTGATTGGAACAATAAAAGGAAGAAAAATTTGTTAATTTTCAAAGTCGATTTCGAGAAAGCTTGTGATTCCGTTAGCTGGAAATATCTGAATTTCGTTCTTCAGAGCCTCAGTTTTGGATCTAAATGGCATTCTTGGATTAAAGCTTGTCTACACTCGTCCAGAACTTCAGTCTTGGTAAATGGCAACCCGGCTTTTGAGTTTTCTCTAAATGTGGGCTAAGGCAAGGAGATCCTCTCTCGCTTTTCTTAATTATTCTCGTTATGGAGGGCCTTCACTTTGCTCTCTCAAACGCGGTTCACTCAGGTCTTATTCGTGGTGCCAATATCGGCTCTCCTGAAATTGCTATATCTCATTTTTCGATATTGATGACGTGGTGATTACAACCGATTGGAGTGCCTTGAATTTGGACAACATTATATGTGTCCTTCAGGTTTTTTACTTAGCCTCAGGTCTCAGAATTAATATTCACAAGTCCAACATTTATGGTATAGGAGTTTCAGACGACGAAGTCTATTTTATGTCTAATAATTCTGGTTGTGCCTCGGGTTCCTTTCCTCTTACGTACCTTGGGCTGCCTATCGGTTCTAACATGAGTATGATATCCAATTGGAAGACCTTACTTGACTGGTTTCATTCGAGGCTCTCCTCTTGGAAGGCGAATCTTCTTTCAATAGGTCGTCTTACGTTAATTAAGCTAGTGCTAGGAAGTCTTTTGATTTATTTTCTTTCGATCTTCAAAGTTCCTGAATTTGTGCTGAATTCTTTGGAGAAATCATGTGCCTCGTCTTTTTAGGCTCTCGGGAGTAAAAAGCTTGCTTTGATTAAATGGCCTAATGTTCTTTCATCGTTCGACAAAGGTGGTTTGAACATTCGTAGCTTAAAGTCTTTCAACCTTGCTCTTCTCCAAAAGTGGCGTTGGAGAATGTACTCTAATTCGCAAGCTCTTTGGGTTAAAGTTATCACGGCTTTACACGGTCAAGAGGGGGTTTCGATCAACAAGGTTGCAAATTTGATGGAACTTAGGCTAAAAGATATGTTGATCGAGATTAGCCATGCCGACATAAATCCCGTTGAAGACTCTTGTATCTGGTCAATTGCAAGTGACAGAGTTTTCTTAGTTGGGGAGACTTGTCAAGACATTGATGCCCAACTCTTACCCCTATTTGGTTCCTTGACAACTTGGAACAAAACGCTCCCTCGAAAAGTTAACAATTTCATGTGGAGAATGAACTTGGACAGGCTACGTCATCGCTTGATTCTCTCGTCTCATTGTATTGAAATCTCGATGATCTCTTGCCCTTCTTGTAATGGTAACGTGGAATCCACATCTTCTTTGAGTGTGATACTAGTTATAATGCCCGCGCATGCGCGGGTTTTTAAAATTTTTTTTTTAATGATATTATTTTATTTATTAAAAAGCAAATAATTTAATCTTTGTTTTGTTTGATTTATGATTTTTAATTATAATTTTTTATTATTAAAGATAATCATTTAAAAGGTCTAATCCTATTGTTAGTTGCATCTTATCTATATTTTTTGTATTTATCTTTTACTTGTGTAGCATATCAACAAAACGAATTTATAAATTATAAAATAATAATTAAACTATTACCTAATAAGGAAATAATCTTTTTTTTAAATACGAAAGTCCCCTCTTGGGGTTTTGTTTTATTATATAAAAGATTGCTATTGATGTTTGGAGACTTGTCCGAGTTTGGTGTGATAACTCATTCCCTTTCTTCACGACTAATGAGCATTGGAATGATTGGTTGAGCTCGTGACATATTACTAAAGAGAATATTCAACGTTTGTACGTCATGATCACATCTTCTTTGTGGTGGATTTAGCGGTTCCGTAATAGCGTCACTTTTAGCTCTCAGCATATGAGAAAAAGTGATATCTATGTATTCGTTTTCTTGACTTAAATTTAAGGGTCACAATATTTGTAGATCGACCGATTGATTAAAATCTCCTAGCTAATTAGCTAATTCTTGCTAGTTTTGTTTTTAATAGTATATATCCGTTTAGAACAAATAAAAAATGAGGTCTTTGTTCGTTTTGACCGAGTATCTTTGTGACCGTTTCTCATAGCTCTGAATTGTATGTAGTAATGTTTGAACCTAAGAATCTTTAGGTAAGTAAGATATGACCGCCTAACTACTAGACTACTCTGTAATACAATACACTTTTGAGATAATATCTCACATGTCTAAAATATCGTTTTCAACAAAAGTAATAACATGGCAATTTTTATTTAGATTCTATATATATATATATATATATATATATATATATATATATATATATATATATATATATATATATATATATATATATATATATATATATATATATATATATATACACACGTAGTATATCTTTGTGATTATTATGTAACTCTACCTAGCTTTTATATAATATGCGGGGTATAAGTTTGTGATTATACCTACAAGACTTATTAATTAGAAACCACACCAACATTTGCAAACATGGATCATATTCTATCTTGAATAAGACTCACAACAACTAATTATTCATTTGAGTAGAAGTTTCACTTATAAAGTTATAATCAAACACAACATCCTGACATTAGCTAAAAGTTGGCCAACATTTGAAAACTCAATTTCCACTAACAATAATGGTTATCTTTGATAACAACTTTATTTCAAGTTAACTAAATATGACAACTTCATTATCTTTTTTAAAGTTTTTAAGGAAATGCTAACAACAGCCTAAGGGTTGTTGATAATAACAAAATTTTCACAAAATCTGTTAAGATTAAGACATGGTTAGAAATATGTTTCGCATTTTTCGCTACTATGACCAAAGACGACAGTGAATTGAATTTGTGCGTAAAAAGTTATAAGAATTCATTAGTGATTTTGGATGATTTTATTTAAACATTGTGCTAAATTTTGAATAATAGTTACAAAGACTATTGTTTAGCAAAAGTTAAGTTTTTAAATAATATACTCCCTCCGTCCCAAAAAGAGAGTCCACAAACAAAAAATGTAAAAATTATGATATGTGTAATTAATGCTAGTTTTTATTGATAAAAAGTCATTTTTACCCTTATAGTTTATATTGAAATAAAAAATGAGTAATTAATGCAAGTTTTAATTAGAATGGTAAAGTAAGAAAACCAGTCATAATTACTGTCCATATATAAAAACTGGACACTTATTTTGGGACAAACATAAATAGTAAGATGGACTTATTTTTTAGGACGGAGGGAGTATTCCATAGACTTGCTAGAAGAGTCATGATTTTAAACCATTTTAATAGATTTATAATGACCGTCTTTCCCTTTTTACCTTTTTGATTGAATTACTGTAATTTATTTCCTCTTAAGGAAAATGTTTTCACATTTTTATACTAACCCATTGTTCATAGAATCTTATTAAGATATCACAGGCAACACGTTTTTAACTTTCGTAACTTTTCATGTTATTCTTTCTGCCATAAACAGAAAAGATGGGATTTTGTAGCTTTATCAATCAAGTTTGAAAGCATTGTAACAAACTCATCAACCGTTCACATTAAAGGTACTGGTTAGTATTCAAAATGTTAAAATTAGTTTTCTTTGATCTATATAGTCCCTAAGATTCGGTTCAATGTTAATCAAGCCATTTAAAAAACAAGACGAATACCTTAGTAGCAAATAATTATATTTGCGAACTTGTATTTTGGTGTGACATTTAATGCAACGCTTACGAGTTTAATTTATAGTCACCGTAAGAAAAAAGTATATAAGTTATAAACGAATAATGAAAAAAGTTTGAGGATCAAACAGTATTTAAATTATTAATTTAGTAATAAATGTTGTTATCATTTTTAATCAATGGTATTTTAAAAGCTTGAAATCGAATTAATTTTAATTAGTAAAACTTTCCATTTGAACTTGTTTTGCAAAGGGTGTTATAGACGATCAACATTACTCAAATTTTAAACATTTTAAATTTAAATAATGCATATGTATGCATTAAAACTAGTAGAGATAAGTAATAATATTTCTCGACCTGCTTGTGAGAGAAGCTTTTGTTTCCACCCTTGCATCTTATGAAGTCATATGCCATGCAATGTTATTTGTTGCCGAAATATTTTCTTGACAAGCTTCTTACTCACATCCGTAGATTTTTCTGGCATGGAGATGCACACGGTAAATATATTCACTGGTCAAGTTGGGATTGGTTACNGTTAGTTTTAGAGACTTGCATTCGTTTAATCTTGCATTGATAGCAAAGCAAGGTTGGAGGCTTATAATTAACCGAGAATCCTTTTGGGCTCGTATCATAAAGGTTTATATTTTCCAAAGATAAATTTTCTAACATCTAATAAGGGTTCTCATCCTTCTTTGTTACGGCAAAGTCTCCTCTAAGGTCAAGATATCATCCAAGGTATCCGATGGCAGGTTGGAAACGGATAAAAAATATCATTTTGAACGCAAAAGTGGGTGTCGTATAATTTGGACTTTTTTATTTGTAAGCATATAGTTCGGATGCATCGAGAGTTTTAATATGACCTATATTTGGAAGGTGATGGTGACCAATCTTAACGAACAAGCATACACATCATAAACTATTTAAGCAGGAACACGACAATTGATCTGTATTTCACAAATAACATTATAAGAAAACAATAAGAAAAAAATACATTTAGTTTGATCACGTATATGGCGGATACCGCTCTAAATTAATACGTCGGTCGTGGATATTCAATAACCGCGGCTAGCTAAGTACAAAACAACAACAAATAGCTTGATCCATAACAATATAATATATAAGCTTGATCCATCTTAGTTTGATGATGATCAAATTTACTTCTAAATGATAAATAGCTTGATCCATAACAATATAATATATAAGAAATAACTAGTTTTAAAAATCTTTTCAGGAGTTTTTTATAATTTCAATGTGAACATTATCATAAACATTCTCTACAAATTATACTTTGTTTTGTTTTCAACTTTAGGTTTTACATTCATTTCTTTAGCAAGAAATTAAGTCATCCTTAAATTCATATCTCTATAATTTTTAATGGCTGAGAGGGAGTAGGATTGTGGAAAACTAAACGTCAACTTCATTCATAAAAGGTGTAAATTGGCGGGAACACCTTAACCTCGGATGCCTTTTGACAGTCATTATCCACCTCACAAGGAATAGCTACGACATCTCTCATGGCCCAGTGTGGTGCCAACTAGAGTGAGCACGAGCCGAGACTCAAACTCGTGACCTTTTATCCGCAAAATATCTCCAGTGGGTTCATGAGTTTTTTAACGGTGGGTACCAACTGAGCCAAAGCCCTTTGGTCTAAACGTCAACTCCATATCCAAACGTTCAAATGGTTAGGGATATAAGTCTTCTAATCACATCCAAAATGGATTTAAACTTATTTTTTGTTTTTTTCATGCAAAAGTCGCATTTAATCTATTTTATTATTTAACATTTATTGGCTATTTTGAGCCTTAAATTACCGGATCCCTGTGAAAAATATGTGACTAACTTTATATATATACAAGGTTCTAGAAGGCCCTAGCTTTAGTTGCTTTACTCTTGAGCCATTCCCGTGTCATTAAATTTTCCGACGAACAAACATTTAGGTTTTCAAGCACTAAATAATATGATCGCTTTTAAATGATCATTTTTAGACTTAATAGAATATAACATAGTGCCCGTGAACTATTATTTAAAAACGGTTTTTGATTTTCTTGAGATTTGGTATTGATGGATGACGGTTTTCAATGATTGTCAACTATTTCCGGTGATGGTGTAAAAGATTAGGAAAATTGGATATGTAAGAGAGGTGAAAAATATGATTTTCACATATTTTTAAAGAAAAGTTGTAGCTTTTCATTTTACCACTGCTTTTAGTATATGTATTTTTTTAAAGTACTATATGGAGCATCATAATTAATTTAACGTATGATTACGTTGGTACAAATTTATAAGTCTGAAAAGTTGCATGACCTAGATTATAAGTAATTCAATGACCAAATTTATAACGTAGAAGTACAAATTTAAAAATGTATAAACTATAAAATATTAAGCTTATGAGTAATTCAATGAACTTGATTATAAATTTGACTCGTGATTAATTTGATACTTATAATTATCAATATTAAAATGGATGTTATATATTTGTGATTTTTTTCAACAATATTAAAATTATTTCGTAAATAATAAGTGCGTAACTTAATTTTTTTTAAACTACCATATAAAAAAGATGCTAAATGGCTTATAGTAATGTAAGATAAAGATACATTCAAATTCATATACGTATTATCATGGGGCTTGTGGTAAAGGCTTAAGTAGTTAAGCGAGCCCAAGTGAAAGTAGTACCGGTTTGGGTGACCGACCGGGAAGTCCTCACTTAGAAACCACAAGCTCTAATGATATCAGGCGAATCGGGAATAGGAGTGGGGTTATCCCCTAAGGAGAGGCTCGCGGTTGGTATCTCTGCCCGAGGATGTGACACTAACTCGAGCCAACAACTAACAACTAACATCTAACAACTAACCCGTCGTTCAAAAAAAAAAAAAAAAATTCATATACGTATTGACTTGGATTATCCGTGCCTAATCTCATTTCATTTGGTAATTTAACGGTCAGTGTGGCATAATAGGAGGACTTTGGATTCTTCGTGTCTTAATTTTAATGGTCAATGTGGCATAACAAAAAGAATGATAAGACCAATATACAATGTTAATGTCTCAATCAATATTATTACTTTTTTTTTAAAGGCATCAATATTATTACTTATCTCTCTATTCTTCTTTTTTCTTTTTACTTAGTCGAAGCTAAAAAACACTAAGCAATATCACTCCTCACAACAGAGGTAATTTTGACAGGAAAATTTGTATCACACATGAAACTAATGGGTGAAGTAAATGCGACCTTTGCAACATGATGCGTCACACGGTTACACTTACGTGAAGTCCATAAAAGTTGGAATTTCATATGAGATATCAAATAACGAATGTGCATAATAAGAGCCGAAAGCACCCAAGGCGGAACATTTTTCATTGTAGCAAGTGTCATTGCTGATTGGGAGTCAGATTCAATTATCACGTTAAACCAGCCTTTGTTTGCAGCAAAAGCACACGCTGATCGAATGGCTTGAAGCTCAGCAGCAAGAGCAGATTTACATTGCCATTTATTGCCAAAACAAGTAAGCAATGACCCAGCTGAGTTACGAGCGACAATACCTGAAGCAACATTCGACGCACTNGAATTCACTATCATTAACTTGGGCTTCCACGATAACTTGAGCAGGACATAGTACCGATTGCTCAAAAATAAAACAGCCACGAGCCTTCCATATAGACTACGCTACAGAGGCAAATGTGGATACGAATTTAGTATGACTCGATCCTATGTTTTATATGGGATAATAAGGAGTTAATACGATCAAATAGATTACCTAAGATTCCATCAAGACGAAGGCCCAAAGGGAAATCAAACCAGATGATTTTCGTCCACTCACATTCAAACAACAAATGCTCTATATGGTCTTTGGTGTTTTTCGACATATAGGGCAAAGTGGAGAAGTAACACGATTCCGTCGAAACAACCTGTCACGCATAGCAAGTGCGTTTGAACACGCTTTCCACAAAAAGAGCCTAATCTTTGGAATAACATTTAGACGCCAGATTTGTTTCCAAAACTTACCTGTAGGATTGGAAGATGAAGAAGCATGATTCATCTCCTTTTCTTGTAATATCAAAGCTTGTCGATATCCCGAGCGAACATAATAATTTCCCGTATTGTCATAATTCCAAACAAGTTTGTCTTCTACGCCCATGTTAGAAATGAGAATTTGTGAGACAAAGTCAGCCTCTCTGGGAAGAAGGTGAGAGATGTAATTTGAATCTCATTCCCCGTCAACAATGAAATCAGAAACTTTGAAAGCATTTGTGAAAGGATTCTGGCATGGAGATGCACATGTGTATGATTGTTCATTGTCTAAGCATATAGTTCGGAATTATTATTTGTGTATACAAGGTTGTTATCTATTTTGTCATTGAACTAAACTCACAGTAGTTTTTTGGTTTTATGAACAGCTCATATACGTAGTACCATCAAACAAAATGTATTTTTTTTTCTTCTTATTGTTTTTTTTTTTTTTTTTTTTTTTTTTTTTTTTTTTTTTTTTTTTTTTTTTTTTTTTTTTTTTTTTTTTTTTTTTTTTTTTTTTTTTTTTTTTTTTGTGTGTGAGAAATACAGATCATTTGTCGTGTTCCTGCTCAAATAGTTATGATGTGTATAATTGTTCGTTAAGATTGGTCACTATCACCTTCCAAATATGATCATATTAAAACTATTGATGCATCTGATCTATCTTAGTTCGTGTAAAAGGAGCATTTAATTATCATGCATGATGCATGAGTGTTAAAGGGTTCTTAAGAATATATAAAGTAGTTGTATTATGCGTATGATCTAAGTGATGAACTAAGTGACTAACATGCTTTTAGTATTTCCATAATATGAGTGACTATTCGGATATCAACATTTCAACTACTTCGTGTGTTTGTTTTGGACTTTTAGCATATCGGTGTCAATTAAGACCATAACATGGAATCTCTATCAAGTTCTTTCTAAAGCAATTTTATTTGAAGTACACTATACTGTACATATCGAATCAAAACATACTTGTTGGAGAGAATAATCACAATCGATGCTGTTAATGGTTAGTAATTTGTCGGTTAGTGATAAAGTGAGAGTGGGGTGGGGCCTGTCATGGTTCGAATGGAACAAAAGAATCGAATAGGTGAGAGATTAAAAAGGAAAAACTTCGGTTAAGGTTGGGGACAAGGGGAGGGGGCGAATAAAATTTTATGGTTAGAAATTTTAGTTATTAAGATCGCGATTTTGATCGTATGATTTTACGATTATATATTAGAAAACTTTGCAAGGTCGAAGAATCGGAGATTGCTTAATCGAAGTAAGATCATGAGATACCTAGTAAGATCGTAGGATCGCTACGATCCCGATCCTACTATAAAACCTACTTTTTATTATTAAAACAAATTTTTTACAAAAATTAAGCCTACTTTTCAAATTTTGACTCAATTTTCCCTTTATACATGACCTAACTTTATCGTCTCGTGTTTTTTTCTACCCAAAGCATTTATTGAACAACTAAAACATAAATAATTGCTGTGTATTGCATTATTTATAATATTACGGCCTTTTATATTGAATTTTATATGAAACTCTATAATACTAAAACCCCTATCTAAAAATTCACACTTTCGTAGGATCTTACGATCCCATTTTAATCTTACAGTCCTAATTGTACTAAGACAAAAATTGTAACACCCCCAACTCAAATATGGCAGCTACAGTGCTGGGGGCATTACGAAAATAGAAACCAGGCACATTTATAGTAAACGACCACAACTCGGGACGTTTAAAATGTGACCAAAACATATCATTCGATTTATAAACCATTTAGAGTACAAGTACTCTTTATATAAAAGTTGCAGCGGAAAAGTAAATAGAGTTTGCAGCGGAAAAATAAACA